>WBZZ01005553.1:90000-125000 GCA_019918135.1 Paulinella micropora
ATCAAGATCGAGTCTGGGGCTAACCACCCTGCAAATATGAGCACCGAAATCCTCCTCGTTCCCACAAACCATGATTTATTCCGACAGGGGTGCGAAAATGCGCGGGGGGGGGGGGGGGGGTGGGTGGGGGTACACAATTTTCATGTTCCCCCTCCCCCCAAACCCCCACCCCCTTCACCAACACCTTTCAGTGATAATAATAATAATAATAATAATAATAATAATAATAATAATAATAATAATAATAGTGCTTCTCTGTCAATGGCTGATGCATTTCTGCACATGCGCCTCCATCGTCTCACCCGTGAGGGGAGTACGAAGAATTGACGATAAGCTCTAATGACACCCCCGCAAGGGCAGTTCCAACACTTCCAGACGGGCCGGTATGTTCAATGAAAATACTGGTCCAGAAATAGACCGGTATGTTCAATGAAAATACTGGTGGCACCGACGGGAATCGAACTGGCGACAGGGCCCAGATGGTAGAACTTGACCACTGGGCTATCACGGTGTCCACAATAATAATAATAATAATAATAATAATAATAATAATAATAATAATAATAATAATAATAATAATAGTGCTTCTCTGTCAAAGGCTGATGCAAAATCTGCACATGCGCCTCCATCGTCTCACCCGTGAGGGGAGTACGAAGAATTGACGATAGGCTCTAATGACACCCCCGCAAGGGCAGTTCCAACACTTCCAGACGGGCCGGTATGTTCAATGAAAATACTGGTCCAGACGGATCGGTATGTTCAATGAAAATACTGGTGGCACCGACGGGAATCGAACTGGCGACAGGGCCCAGATGGTAGAACTTGACCACTGGGCTATCACGGTGTCCAAATAATAATAATAATAATAATAATAATAATAATAATAATAATAATAATAATAATAATAATAGTGTATCTCCTGCCAATTGCTGAGCCAAAAGGCCATGTGCATCCAGTCCTCCATTCCATAAGGAAAGTCTCCACACCAATCGGTGGAATAAAGGAAGTGACGGCATAGAACATTACTCTAGGAGCTTTATACCAAATAATAATAATAATAATAATAATAATAATAATAATAATAATAATAATAATAATAATAATAATATTGACAGGGTGGCTAGCCCCAGACTCGATATTGATGCTGATGTTTTTTTCGGAATTCACGCGAATATTGGCGTCAGGGGAGTGTTCTTAACGCCAAAATTCCTTGTTTTTTGGGAGTACTTGCCGGTGCCTCCGGCTAGCGAACGTACCCTTTCGACGGGGAGGGGGGGGGGGGGTCCGGGGGGCCCTGCCCCGGGAACCCAGCCCTGCAATTCTACGTACCCCCAGCGAATCAGCCGGCACCAAAATGAATGGCTGAGAATGCTCCAAGGCTTCAAAAGTAATGCCAGAAGGGTGAGAGGCTGATTTTTTGGTGTTCACAACCTCGGGACGCGCTCTAGGTTGTGAACCAGTTGCAAAAGAGATGCCAGAGGGGCTTAGAGGCTGGTTCTTTGTGTTTCCGCAAGCTTGTCACGAGCTCTTTTTTAGGGATATAGTTGAAATTATGAAATTCCAAGGTAATGACAAAGTAGTGCCAAAACGAATGGCTGACATTGCTTCAAGGCTGTAAAAGTTGTGCATGTGAGAATGAGAGGACAAGCGACGATGCGAGGAGGAGAGGGGGGGAGAGGGTAGATAGGGGAGGGGGCGCACCGCAACCATCCTTTCAGGTGTTGGCGCAGGCCCTATTATTATTATTATTATTATTATTATTATTTGGACACCGTGATAGCCCAGTGGTCAAGTTCTACCATGTGGGCCCTGTCGCCAGTTCGATTCCCGTCGGTGCCACCAGTATTTTCATTGAACATACCGGTCTATTTCTGGACCAGTATTTTCATTGAACATACCGGCCCGTCTGGAAGTGTTGGAACTGCCCTTGCGGGGGTGTCATTAGAGCTTATCGTCAATTCTTCGTACTCCCCTCAAGGGTGAGACGATGGAGGCGCATGTGCAGAAATGCATCAGCCATTGACAGAGAAGCACTATTATTATTATTATTATTATTATTATTATTATTATTATTATTATTATTATTATTATTATTATTAGGGAGTACATAGGCCATCGGTCCTTTCCATGGGCTGATTGGTATAAAGCTCCTAGAGTAATGTTCTATGCCGTCACTTCCTTTATTCCACCGATTGGTGTGGAGACTTTCCTTATGGAATGGAGGACTGGATGCACATGGCCTTTGGCTCAGCAATTGGCAGACGATACATACATATTATTATTATTATTATTATTATTATTATTATTATTATTATTATTATTATTATTATTATTATTATTATGATTATTATTATTAAGGGTATTGGAGGCTTATGTCCGTTGAGGATATGCCATTAGCTGCATCAGTACGCCTCAGATATAGTATTATTATTATTATTATTATTATTATTATTATTATTATTATTATTATTATTATTATTATTATTATTATTTTGGGGGGCACCAATACATGGTTGGGTGTCACCGCCACACGGCGGGGTTGGGGCCGTTGGAAGCTTGTTATGAGGGGTACATAATCAGTGCTCCACTGATTCATGAGACGGAAACTTTTACTGAGAGAAGCTCTCTCACCACGCTCACGGCTCTTGGCTCGGGGTGGCCTCTGGTATCACTCGGGGTGCGGGGGGTGGGGGTTATCTGAGGGAGGGGGTTGGGCTCAGTGGGTCACTGGACAGGTTGGTTAACTAAACTACTGTCGGTATGAGTGGGTATGAAGGCGACAGGCTCCACACATTTCCACAAGCCTTGAAATCACTCAACTGCCACAGTAGCGACTGCCTGGACGCGGGGCTCCTGACTCACCCTCTCTCCCAGAACCCCTCGTGCTCACTTTGCGGATGCCATGGGGATGCTCTGGCGGAGGGTCGGGACGTGTTGGGTGCATGTGACCGGGCCTGTCACTTAGTGTTCTCGGTAGATGACTCTTTCGTAGCTTCTATCGGACGCAGGGTGGCTTGCCACGACACCTCAATGATGCATAGTACGTCACGTCTCTGACCTGGTTACGGGGGCGGGTAACTGAGGCGGGTTCCTGAAGGCTGGTTACGGAAGCTATGTTATTGTTGTTGGGTTCCTGGCTGCTATGTTATTGTTGTTGGGTTCCTGGCTGCTATGTTATTGTTGTTGGGTTCCTGGCTGCTATGTTATTGTTGTTGGGTTCCTGGCTGCTATGTTATTGTTGTTGGGTTCCTGGCGGCGTACATGTTTATGCTTTTTTAAGGGTTGAGCTTTAAATAACCCCACTCGGGTCTTCTTTTATCGAGCTCACCACTCGGTGGATGGAGGCCTGGGGTAGACTTATACGATGTTTTTGATGCTAGGTTCCGTCTCCAGGGATTCGACTGGCATCGCTGCTTTGCCTCACCGCACTGCCTCACCCACACATCCACGCTGGCACACTGTTTCTCCTCTTGCTCTTGTACCTATGTCGCACACAGCTATGAGCTCACGCCGATGAGTGGTTGTGACGAGGTGCACCCAGCTGGATTGCGGGCGAGCCACGGCGGCCTCGCTCTCGCTCGCTCTCTCTCTCTCTCTCTCTCTCTCTCTCTTTTTTTTTTTCTTTTTTTTTTTTTTTTTTTTTTTTTTTTTTTTTTTTTTTTTTTTTTTTTGTTGTTGTTGTTGTTGTTGCTTTGCTTTGCTTTGGTTTGGGCGAGGCCTAGCTTTCACATGGGCGGGCTGAGCCTATGAGGGGCGCACGATAAGCGTTCCATTGATTTATGAGACGGGTCCCAATTACTGTAACTCATGTGAGTTGCTCATCATACTCATGGCTCTTGGCTCGGGGTGGCCTCTGGAATCACAAGGGGTGGGCACTGGGGGAGGGGGTTGTGTTCAGAGGGTCACCGCGAAGGATGGTCAACCAAACTACTGTCGGTCGGAGTTTGTACGAAGGCGAGAGGCCCTACACCTTACCACAAGCCTTGAAACGACTAAATGACCAAAGTAACGACGGACCGGAGCGGGGCTCCTGGCTCACCCTCTCTCTCAGCACTCTTCGTGCTCATCCTGCGGATGCCATGGGGTTGCTCTGGCGGAGGGTTATGGGGTGGTGGGTACACGTGCACGGGCCTGTCACTCTGTGCTCTCGGTAGATGACTCACTTGCAGCGTTTATCGGACGCAGGGTGGTTTGCCACGACACCTACCTCGATGATGCACAGCGGGTCCTGCCTCGTGCCTGGTTACGGATGCAGGTGAGTGTTTGTGTGTATTCCTATACATACGTACACGTATGCTTTTTAAGGGTTGAGCTTTAAATAACCCCACCTGGGTCCTCATTTATCGAGTTTACAACTCGATCAATGCGGCACCGGGGTCCCATACCACTTATGTCAGGTTCTTATGCGAAGAGCGCGGCCGCTAGTGCTGGCCCTATGGATCAAGGCGGTAATCCTTCAGGTTTAGACGTTCCCCGTGGGAGTGCGCCTGCGGGTGGCGATGGCTACTCGGCCGGGGTGGGGTGGTCGAGTGCTCGCGTACCTGACGGGCAACCTGAATCACGTAGAGCCAGCAATCCTGCTGCATCTCGATCACCCTCCCCAACCTCGGAAGAGAAGTCACGTCCGGAAAGGTCTGGTCACGGCGTGTGGCAAGCGGTACCGCCACTACCGCCACCGAGGAGGTGGCGGAGGAAGGTACGAAATGAGCTGGATAAGAGATGTTGCATAGTATGGGGGCTATCGCATGTCTCTCAGACAGTGGTCATGGCGCGAGAGCTCCGAATTCTCGGTCTCGGGGAAGTCGAGGTGGAATTCGCGGGCAGAGGTAGTGGGCGACATTTGCGGATTAAATGTGCGTCTTGTGAGGAGGCGGAGAAGATGGTGCGGCTGCTGCGGGAGCGTAAGTTCTTCACGGGAAAGGTTCACGTTGCGACGGGTAGGACTTTCCGGGAAAGAGAGAAGCAGCGGGCTGCACGGGGGGGTGCCCAGTATGTAGAGATGCAGAGGGAGCTTCGCAAGCAGGGATTTGGCTACTGGGTGCTCGACGTGGAAGTCGACGAGCCCCAGGGCGAAGCCTCAAGCGGTGAATCTCCCTTGGCGGAGTGGGGCGGGATGCGGGAGCTGGAGGAGCTGGGGCGGAGGGTGCAGGATGGGCCGTGGAGGGTGGCGGAGGGCTCCAGGCGGGCTCAACCGAAGCGCAGGCATCGGCATCAGCTTCGTTCTTCCCAATTTGTGAAAGGCTTCCCACTGAGGGTGGCCTCACATAATTGGCAAGGCAAAGTGGGTGCGGATAGCCCAGGCTTTGGGGAATGGCCGGAGCACTACAAGGAGCGAGGCTGGGTGATCGTCGGAGTCCAGGAGCACAACCTATCGTCGCAGAAGGTGGAGAAGCTCCAAGTCGACGGCTTCGCAGTCCTCGGCAAAGCGGCTGCAACTGGTGCGGGCTCGCGTCTCTTGGGGGGAGTCTTGACGTTGGTGGCCAACTATCTGGCACCGTGCGCTACCATTGTACAGGCGCCTGTTCCACACCCACAGCAATTGTGGGTGAGGCTGTCGTCTGGGAGCGCGACGGCGTCGGATGTGTTCGTCGGCAACGGCTACTTCCCCCAAGAAAATCAACGAGAGGAATCTATTGCAGCCTATGAGACGTGGCAGGCGGCCGTCTCCTACTTCGCCACCAAAGGTCATGTGGTTACGGTTGGTGATGCTAATGCTAAGCTGGGGCCCGCCAGAATAGCGCGGGAGGAGGGAGTGGTGGGCCTCTTTGGCGAGATAGATGGGAGGGGTAGAGGGGTTAGGAGTGAGAATGGTGAGTTGCTGGCTGCGATGCTTGTTGCCACGGGGTTGCGCAATCTCAGTGGGTTTTCGCAACCACGGGGGGACAAATATTGGTGGTCTAGGCAGGAAAATGTAGGTGGACGAAGGCATCTACTGGATTACATCTGCGTCTCTTCCGAGCTGGCGGAGGAGGCAAGCTTCGGCGTCGACGAGGTAGACCTTGATACCGACCACAAAGCTGTATGGGCGGAACTGGTCTGGGGGGGACAGCCACCCCCCAAAAAGCAGGTAAAGAGGTACAAAGCATTCAAGGCAGAGCGCTTGATAGGCAGGGTAGTTGAGGGTAAGGAGAGTGAGCTGTCTAAGCTTAGGTCGAAGTACGACGAGACCTTTGCAGCTGGTATATCGGGGCTGTTGCCAGATGGCCTCCCAGATCTATCAGCAGTGGAGGACCCGGATGAGCTTCAGCAGGAGGTAGATAGGGTCGCTAGCTTAGTGGTCCGAGCTTTCACGGGCGCAGCCGTGAAGGTCTTGGGAGTTCGGGTGATTAGGCCAGGGTTTACTAATGCATGGTTTGATGAGAGTCTTAGGGAAGCGATTGCGCGACGGAGAGAGGCATACGGCCTCTGGCGAAGGAATGAGGCCAACCGAGATGCCTGGCAAAGATATAAAGAAGCGAGGAAGGCGGTCAGAAGGTTATGCAAGGAGAAGAAGGAGCAAGCGTGGAAGCGGGTCCAGAATGACACCGCTGCCAACTTCAGGAGCGCTACCATGGCCACGTACTGGAAGCTGCAAAGCGTTTGGGCGGGGTTCGGCGGTCGAACGCTTCTGCTCCTGTTCGGAAGCCCGATGGCACTCTGGCATGCACACTCCGGGAAAAACTACAAGAATGGGAAGAATACCGCCGACGTATGGTGGTCCCCAAAGAAAACCAGTTTTTGGAGGATGCATGTGTAGAGGAAGTCGGTTCTGATGAGGAAGCAGCGCGGATTGAGCCCGAGCGGAAGGCCCGCGAAACCTTCCAGTATAACGACAACCTGCGCGACCAATTCGAGGCCATGGCGCAAGCCGAGGAGATCCGGACTGAGACGGGCCCGCTGGACTATGATTACACCGAGAAGGAAGTGGAGCTCTGCCAGGAAAATCTCCAGAATCACAAAGCGTGCTCACCGGATAAGATCAAGAACGAGATGCTCAAGTACGGAGGCACGCGGATTGTGAGCTTTCTGGTGCGCTTCTTCAACTGGTTGAAATCGTGCGAATACACCCCCAGCGACTGGGGCAAAGCGATTATCGTCAACATCCCAAAAGGAGGCGACCCAACCGATCCGGAAAATTGGAGAGACATCGCGATTCTGAGCTGTCTGGGTAAGATGTATCTGTCCCTTATGGCGGCGAGGCTTACGGCTTTCATCGATCAGCCGGGCAGGCTTCGCCCAGAGCAGGGTGGGTTCCGGCCAAAACGTAGTACGGGGGACCAGATTTTTGTCCTTAAGGAGCGTCTGCGCCTTAGACAACAAGCTGGCCTCCGTTCTTTCGTTTTGTTCGTGGATCTGAGAAAGGCATTCCCTACGGTTTGGCGGGCCGGGTTGTTTCAGAGGCTAACCCAGATGGGGGTACAGGGCAAGTTCTATCGCATTCTGCGGCGTTTTTACCGAAGAACGTCATCGCGAGTGCTAGTCGATGGCGAACTCACTGGTGAAGTGCTGGAAGAGATGGGAGTTCAGCAAGGGTCGCCGTTGTCACCGTCGCTGTTCAACGTCTTCATGGATGAGCTAACGGTCCGAATCGCGAAAGAGTTGGAGATCGAGGACCTCAACCGCATCGAAGACATACGGACCCTGCTTTACGCCGACGACGTTGCGGTAATTGCGCATAGCGTCACGGAGCTTCAACAGATTGTAAATGTCGTGGCGACATTCGTGGAGGACTATCGGCTTGAAATCAACCTGAAACCGGGCAAGACGGAAGTCATGCCGATATACGGGCACGCCAAGTCAAAAAAGTCGCCCCCATGCGTGAGGTTCCGGGGCAAGGTTCTCAACGTCACCGACCACTACAAATACCTGGGAGTTCTGCTCACGGACACCCTCTCCGATAAACCGCAAGCGAAGCGGGCGGCGGAAATCACTGTAGCGGGAACGGCTGCCTGCTACCCCCTCTGGATTGCCCATGAAGTTCCAGCGCGTCTTCGGCTGATGAATTGGCAGCAAATGGTTGGCGCAAAGTTGCTTTACGCATCGGCTTTTTGGGATCTGCCGGGCGCCAACAAGCTGAGTAAGCTGGAGGGCGCGTTGGTAGCGCCCCTGCGGGTCATCTTGGGTGTTGGTACGCGCACAAGCGGCTGCATCACCAGGGGTTTAGGCCGCACGCCGAGTTTTAGCATCCTTGCCAAGGCGGCCCGGCTTCGGTTCCTAGGGCGCATCGAGTTACTGGGCAACACAGCGCTAACACGCAGGCTTTACAACACGGGTCGGTGCAAATGGAAGGAAGATACGGAAAATTTGATCTTAGCAGATCACAGGCTGCGGGAGGGCTTGGATGCGCTCAAGCGGGTCGTGAACGAAGATGGCACGGTAGATGATAAGGACTGGCGGGCCGCTCTGGCGAACTGGAACGAGGTGGTAAAGCAATGGTCTGTCCGGCAGGAAGTAGCTGGCTGGGAGCGGCAGGCTAGGCCCTCTGATGGGCTTAGGGTGCTGCTTAGCCAGATGTCTTCCCGCTCTGCTTTCCCACGTTGGCGGGCGCTGGAGGGGGGAAGTCACAACCTTATCAGAAGGCGATTGTTGAGCTGCAACAATCGCCTTCGCCTCTACCGATCCAAATTTGGCTCATGCTCGCCGGACTGCTCAAGCTGTTTCGCCTTGTGTGGCACTGAGGTTAACGAGTCGTTACGTCACTTCCTGCTGCATTGCCCAACGTTTGCGAGCTCTCGTGAGGCACTGTTTAAGTTTATCGATGAGGCGCAAGCCCGGCAGCCCCTCATGCTGAATCGAGGAGGGCTTTATCACAGGGAACTGCGGGAGGCAGAGGAGGAGATGAGGCTCTTCAAAGAGGAATGGCTGAAGGGGGAGGATGAAAAGATGGCGGCGATGCTCGGCGTTTTGTTTATCCCTGTCCCAGAAGAGGTGGAGGAGGAGTTAGGAAGGTTTGTTGCCACCATCTGGAAGGAGTGGGAGGAGTTGGAGGCGCAGACCAGGGAGGCAGAGGGGGCGGAGGAGGAGGTGATCGACCTCACGGTCGTTCAGGAGGTGGGTAGAAGGAGGGGAAGGCCTAGTCAGGTAGAATGTCTGGCTAGATCTGTTGTAGGTGGAGGTCAGCGCAGCGTCGCGGACTTCTTCTCAGCAGATAACTCCTCTCACTCCTTGCACCCACTTGCACATGCACAGTACGCTCATTTGCACATTGCACTGCCAGTCGAGTCTTTGGAGCGGAGCCGCGTCACCGAACGGTCCCGTGCTACCAATGGAGGCACATGTCCGACAGGATCAAAGGCCAATTGACTGATAAGTCTATTATTATTATTATTATTATTATTATTATTATTATTATTGTCAAGTTCTACCATCTGGGCCCTGTCGCCAGTTCGATTCCCGTCGGTGCCACCAGTATTTTCATTGAACATACCGGTCTATTTCTGGACCAGTATTTTCATTGAACATACCGGCCCGTCTGGAAGTGTTGGAACTGCCCTTGCGGGGGTGTCATTAGAGCTTATCGTCAATTCTTCGTACTCTCTCACGGGTGAGACGATGGAGGCGCATGTGCAGAAATGCATCAGCCATTGACAGAGAAGCACTATTATTATTATTATTATTATTATTATTATTATTATTATTATTTAGGGAGTACATAGGCCATCGGTCCTTTCCATGGGCTGATTGGTATAAAGCTCCTTGAGTAATGTTCTATGCCGTCACTTCCTTTATTCCACCGATTGGTGTGGAGACTTTCCTTATGGAATGGAGGACTGGATGCACATGGCCTTTTGGCTCAGCAATTGGCAGGAGATACACTATTATTATTATTATTATTATTATTATTATTATTATTATGGACACCGTGATAGCCCAGTGGTCAAGTTCTATCATCTGGGCCCTGTCGCCAGTTCGATTCCCGTCGGTGCCACCAGTATTTTCATTGAACATACCGGTCCGTCTGGAAGTGTTGGAACTGCCCTTGCGGGGGTGTCATTAGAGCCTATCGTCAATTCTTCGTACTCCCCTCACGGGTGAGACGATGGAGGCGCATGTGCAGATTTGCATCAGCCATTGACAGAGAAGCACTATTATTATTATTATTATTATTATTATTATTATTATTATTATTATTATTATTATTATTATTATTATTATTATTATTAATATTAATATTGGACACCGTGATAGCCCAGTGGTCAAGTACTACCATCTGGGCCCTGTCGCCAGTTCGATTCCCGTCGGTGCCACCAGTATTTTCATTGAACATACCGATCCGTCTGGACCAGTGTTTTCATTGAACATACCGGTCCGTCTGGAAGTGTTGGAACTGTCCTTGCGGGGGTGTCATTAGAGCCTATCGTCAAGTCTTCGTACTCCCCTCACGGGTGAGACGATGGAGGCGCATGTGCAGAAATGCATCAGCCATTGACAGAGAAGCACTATTATTATTATTATTATTATTATTATTATTATTATTATTATTATTATTATTATTATTATTATTCAGCCCAATGGCCTCAAGGCGTTAAACTGTGACGCCAACTCATAACCCTTTGGTGGTAGATGCTGGGGAGGAGGGTCGTTGCGCGCGTAAAAGATCTTAAACTCCGCATATGCTGGTTGATAGCCCAGGACCCAGCAGACACCAGATTGTTATGGGTGGGGTTTCGAGGCAGCTCTAGCAACCGCGCTTGGTGTATGCACTTGCACATTCGGTGACGTCTTGCAAGAGGTTGCTGGGGCTGCGGAATAACCTCGGCTTAGTGCAGTCTTGCCCTCAGGAGCTCCATCGGTGGCCCCGATCATCAGGCGAGAGACTGACACGGGGGGGTGGAGGACCTCGAACAAGGGTATTGGAGGCTTATGTCCGTTGAGGATATGCCATTAGCTGCATCAGTACGCCTCAGATGTAGTATTATTATTATTATTATTATTATTATTATTATTATTATTATTATTATTATTATTATTATTATTATTATTATTATTATTATTATTATTATTGGACACCGTGATAGCCCAGTGGTCAAGTTCTACCATCTGGGCCCTGTCGCCAGTTCGATTCCCGTCGGTGCCACCAGTATTTTCATTGAACATACCGGTCCGTCTGGACGAGTATTTTCATTGAACATACCGGTCCGTCTGGAAGTGTTGGAACTGCCCTTGCGGGGGTGTCATTAGAGCCTATCGTCAATTCTTCGTACTCCCCTCACGGGTGAGACGATGGAGGCGCATGTGCAGAAATGCATCAGCCATTGACAGAGAAGCACTATTATTATTATTATTATTATTATTATTATTATTATTATTATTATTATTATTATTATCATTATGGACACCGTGATAGCCCAGTGGTCAAGTTCTACCATCTGGGCCCTGTCGCCAGTTCGATTCCCGTCGGTGCCACCAGTATTTTCATTGAACATACCGGTCTATTTCTGGACCAGTATTTTCATTGAACATACCGGCCCGTCTGGAAGTGTTGGAACTGCCCTTGCGGGGGTGTCATTAGAGCTTATCATCAATTCTTCGTACTCCCCTCACGGGTGAGACGATGGAGGCGCATGTGCAGAAATGCATCAGCCATTGACAGAGAAGCACTATTATTATTATTATTATTATTATTATTATTATTATTATTATTATTGCCAGTTCGGTTCCCGTCGGTGCCACCAGTATTTTCATTGAACATACCGGCCCGTCTGGAAGTTTTGGAACTGCCCGTGCGGGGGTGTTATTAGAGCCTATCGTCAATTCTTCGTACTCCCCTCACGGGTGAGACGATGGAGGCGCATGTGCAGATTGCATCAGCCATTGACAGAGAAGCACTATTATTATTATTATTATTATTATTATTATTATTATTATTATTATTATTATTATTATTATTATTATTATTATTATTATTATAGCTCCCAACTGTACGTACGTACGTACGTACGTATGTACGTATGTACGTATGTACCTTTATATGTATGTATGTATGTATGTATGTATGCTTGTATGTATGTATGTATGTATGCATGTATGTATGTATGTATGTATGTATGTATGTATGTATGTATGTATGTATATATGTATGTATGCATTCATTTATTCATGCATGCATGTATGTATGTATGTATGCATGTATGTATGTATGTATGTATGTTTTAAGATGGAGAAACTCACATAGTCCTCCGCCCTCTACGAGAACAGCACACACAGCTTACACTCTCTCAAGTTATGCACATGTGTATCATGTGAAATACCTGTTGTTGGAACCAAAAGTGACTTACGTGAATTTCCGAGTTTTTAGAGTAGATGTAGGCAAGGGTGTGTAAGCAGTTGCTAGAAGTGTAGAAAGAAATAATGTGAGGGAGAAGAGAAAAAATATAAGAGAGGTGGGCAGGAGAGACTGCTTTTGAAATTGGAATGTCCATATTGCCAAGCGTGTGCATAGAAGAGAAGGACCGAATCCGAATTGCATAGAGCACACACCAGACAAGACAGCCACGCCATGAGTGCATTATCCTTAACGGACATGTGAGAAAAAGGAAATATGTGTTGTGGAATGGATGTATGAGTTGTGGAATAAGACAGACGGTGAAAAAGGATACATAGGAGATAGAAAATTGGGGAAAAAGTAGAGCAGGTGTGATGGGAGGAAAGGGAGGGATGTGTTGAAGATTGGAACCTGGTATGTGCTTCCAGGCAACAGATAGGCTGAGAAAGCTGAGGACGAGCATACGTTTGGTTGTGGGGCAAACAAGAAAGGAGGGCAAGGCAGAAAAACACGTGTGTTAGCGAAAATTTGAGACGGAAAAAAAATGGGGGGGGTGGGGGGGGGGGTTACCATTTTCTTGGGAACGGAAAGGTGAGTGAAAAAAGGAGAAAGGTGGCACTGCTGGGAGAAATGGGGGAAGATGGTGTAAACGAGTGTTTAGCGGTATGTAGAATACTAGAGAGGCGACAAAAATGTATGTATGTTTGTTTGTTGGTATGTATGTATGTACGTACGTACGTACGTACGTAAGTACGTACGTACGTATGTATGTACGTATGTATGTATGTATGTATGTATGTATTTATGTATGTATGTATGTATGCATGCATGCATGCATGCATGTATGTATGTATGTATGTATGTATGTATGTATGTGCATGCATGCATGCATTTATGTATGTATGTATGTATGTATGTATGTATGTATGTATGTATGCATGTATGTATGTATGTATGCATGTATGTATGTATGTATGATGTGTGTATGTATGTATGTATGTATGTATGTATGTATGCATGTATGCATGTATGCATGTATGCATGTATGTATGTATGTATGTATGTATGTATGTATGTATGTATGTATGTATGTATTATGTAAGTTATGTATGTAAGTATGTAAGTATGTAAGTAAAATTTTAAGTATGTAAGTACGTACGTACGTAACGTATGTAACGTATGTAACGTACGTAACGTACGTACGTACGTAACGTACGTACGTACGTAACGTACGTACGTACGTACGTATGTATGTACGTATGTATGTATGTATGTTATGTATGTTATGTATGTTATGTATGTTATGTATGTTATGTATGTTGAATGCCAAAATTCCTTCTTTTTTTTCGCATCCCCATCGGAATAAATCACGGTTTGTGTGAACCAGGAGGACTTGGGAGCTCATATTGACAGGGTGGCGAACCCAGACTCGATGTTGTTGCTGATATAATTTCTTTGGAATTCACGCAAATATTTGCGTTAGGGAATGTCCTGAATGCGAAAATTCCTTGTTTTTTAGCCTATTTTCTGCACCCTCGTCGGAATAAATCATCATTAGTGTGAACCAGGAAGATTTGGGAGCTCATATTGACAGGCTGGCTAGCCCCAGACTCACTCTTGATGCTGATATAGTTTCTTTGGAATTCACGCAAATATATGCGTTAGAGGAGTGTCCTGAATGCCAAAATTCCTTGTTTTTTTTTGTGCCTATTTTCTGCTCTCGCATCGGAATAAATCATGGTTTGTGTGAAGCAGGAAGAGTTGGGAGCTCATATCGGCCGGGTTGCTAGCCCCAGACTCGATCTTGATGCTGATATAATTTTTTTGGAATTCACGCAAATATTTGCGTTAGGGGAATGTCCTGAATGCCAAATTTCCTTGTTTTTTGGGAGTGCTTGCCGGTGCCTCTGGCGATTGAACGTACGCTGTCGACGGGGGGGGGTCCGGGGGGGCCTTCCCCCGGGAACCAAAGCCCTCTGATTTTACGTACCCGTTCTGGTCGCGTGTGGCACCCACACCTGAAAATTGAGGTTTTTTGCCACCAGGCGCCCTTTGCGGCACCTCCGGCAATTCAACGTACCCTGTCGAAGCGAAAGGGGGGGTCCGGGGGAGCCCTGCGATTGTGCGTATCCGTTCTGGTCGCGTGTGGCACCCACACCTGAAAATTGAGGTTTTTTGCCACTAGCAGGCGCCCTTTGCGGCACCTCCTGCAATTCAACGTACGCTGTCGAAGGGAAAGGGGGGGTCCGGGAGGCTCTCCCCCCGGGAACCCAAGCCCTGTGATTGTATGTACCCGTTCTGGTCGCGGGTGGCACCCACACCTGAAAATTGAGGTATTTTGCCACCAGGCGCCCTTTGCGGCACCTCCGGCAATTCAACGTACTGTCGAAGGGAAAGGGGGGCTCCGGGGGAGCCCTGCGATTGTACGTACCCGTTCTGGTCGCGGGTGGCACCCACATCTGAAAATTGAGGTTTTTTGCCACCAGGCGCCCTTTGCGGCACCTCCGGCAATTCAATGTACCCTGTCGAAGGGAAGGGCGGGAGGGGGGAGGGGGGGGGGAGGGGGGTCCGGGAGGCCCTCGAAAAAGTGATAAGAAGTGGGGCTGGCGGGGTTTGGTGCGCGAAGCGCACCGGTAAACCATCCTTTCAGGCGTTAGCGCAGCCTAGTTATTATTATTATTATTATTATTATTATTATTATTATTATTATTATTTATTGACACCGTGATAGCCCAGTGGTCAAGTTCTACCATCTGGGCCCTGTCGCCAGTTCGATTCCCGTCGGTGCCACCAGTATTTTCATTGAACATAACGATCCGTCTGGACCAGTATTTTCATTGAACATACCGGCCCGTCTGGAAGTGTTGGAACTGCCCTTGCGGGGGTGTCATTAGAGCTTATCGTCAATTCTTCGTACTCCCCTCACGGGTGAGACGATGGAGGCGCATGTGCAGAAATGCATCAGCCATTGACAGAGAAGCACTATTACTATTATTATTACTATTACTATTATTATTATTATTATTATTATTATTATTATTATGGACACCGTGATAGCCCAGTGGTCAAGTTCTACCATCTGAGCCCTGTCGCCAGTTCGATTCCCGTCGGTGCCACCAGTATTTTCATTGAACATACCGGTCTATTTCTGGACCAGTATTTTCATTGAACATACCGGCCCGTCTGGAAGTGTTGGAACTGCCCTTGCGGGGGTGTCATTAGAGCTTATCGTCAATTCTTCGTACTCCCCTCACGGGTGAGACGATGGAGGCGCATGTGCAGAAATGCATCAGCCATTGACAGAGAGGCACTATTATTATTATTATTATTATTATTATTATTATTATTATCCTCATCATCATCATCATTATTATTATTATTATTATTATTATTATTATTATTATTATTATGGACACCGTGATAGCCCAGTGGTCAAGTTCTACCATCTGGGCCCTGTCGCCAGTTCGATTCCCGTCGGTGCCACCAGTATTTTCATTGAACATACCGCTCCGTCTGGACCAGTATTTTCATTGAACATACCGGCCCGTCTGGAAGTGTTGGAACTGCCCTTGCGGGGGTGTCATTAGAGCTTATCGTCAATTCTTCGTACTCCCCTCACGGGTGAGACGATGGAGGCGCATGTGCAGAAATGCATCAGCCATTGACAGAGAAGCACTATTATTATTATTATTATTATTATTATTATTATTATTATTGGCCCTGTCGCCAGTTCGATTCCCGTCGGTGCCACCAGTATTTTCATTGAACATACCGGTCTATTTCTGGACCAGTATTTTTATTGGCCCTGTCGCCAGTTCGATTCCCGTCGGTGCCACCAGTATTTTCATTGAACATACCGGTCTATTTCTGGACCAGTATTTTCATTGAACATACCGGCCCGTCTGGAAGTGTTGGAACTGCCCTTGCGGGGGTGTCATTAGAGCTTATCGTCAATTCTTCGTACTCCCCTCACGGGTGAGACGATGGAGGCGCATGTGCAGAAATGCATCAGCCATTGACAGAGAAGCACTATTATTATTATTATTATTATTATTATTATTATTATTATTATTATTATTATTATCATTGTTAGTGGCACCGCGATAGCCAAGTGGTTAAGGTCTACCATCTGGGACCTGTCGCCAGTTCGATTCCCGTCTGTGCCAGTATTTTCAAAGGATATTTTCTTTGAAAGTATTGGTCTGTCTGTAAGGCTTGGAGCTGCCTTGCGGGGGTGTCAGTAGAGTCTATCGTCAAATCTGCGTACTCCCCTCGCGGGTGAGACAATGGAGGCACATGTGCAGAAATGCATTCGCCATTAACTGAGAAGCACTATTATTATTATTATTATTATTATTATTATTATGGACACCGTGATAGCCCAGTGGTCAAGTTCTACCATCTGGGCCCTGTCGCCAGTTCGATTCCCGTCGGTGCCACCAGTATTTTCATTGAACATACCGGTCTATTTCTGGACCAGTATTTTCATTGAACATACCGGCCCGTCTGGAAGTGTTGGAACTGCCCTTGCGGGGTTGTCATTAGAGCTTATCGTCAATTCTTCGTACTCCCCTCACGGGTGAGACGATGGAGGCGCATGTGCAGAAATGCATCAGCCATTGACAGAGAAGCACTATTATTATTATTATTATTATTATTATTATTATTATTATTATTATTATTATTTGGACACCGTGATAGCCCAGTGGTCAAGTTCTACCATCTGGGCCCTGTCGCCAGTTCGATTCCCGTCGGTGCCACCAGTATTTTCATTGAACATACCGATCCGTCTGGACCAGTATTTTCATTGAACATACCGGCCCGTCTGGAAGTGTTGGAACTGCCCTTGCGGGCGTGTCATTAGATTATCGTCAAGTCTTCGTACTCCCCTCACGGGTGAGACGATGGAGGCGCATGTGCAGAAATGCATCAGCCATTGACAGAGAAGCACTATTATTATTATTATTATTATTATTATTATTATTATTAGGGAGTACATAGGCCATCGGTCCTTTCCATGGGCTGATTGGTATAAAGCTCCTAGAGTAATGTTCTATGCCGTCACTTCCTTTATTCCACCGATTGGTGTGGAGACTTTCCTTATGGAATGGAGGACTGGATGCACATGGCCTTTTGGCTCAGCAATTGGCAGGAGATACACTATTATTATTATTATTATTATTATTATTATTATTATTATTATTATTATTATTATTATTATTATTATTATGATTATTGTTACCCCTCACAGGTGTTGGGAGTAGGTGCTGGTGTTGTGCGGGGAGGGGGCAAACGGCAAATGTGTACCCAACCCCCGCAAATCGGGCACCCCTGTCCGTATAAATCATGGTTTGTGGGAACCAGGAGGAGTTGGGAACTCATATTTGCAGGGTGGCTAGCCCCAGACTCGATGTTGATGCTGGTATAGTTTTTTTCGAACTCAGGCAAAATATTTGCGTTAGGCAAGTGTCTGAATGCCGAAATTCCTTTTTTTTCTTCACCTCATTTCTGCACCCCCTGTCGCAATAAATCATGGTTTGTGGGAACGAGGAGGAGTTGGGAGCTCATATTTGCAGGGTCTCTAGCCTTGGACTCGATGTTGATGCTGATATATATATATATGCATGTACATATATATTATATGTTATATATATATATATATATTTGGAGTTCACGCAAATATTTGCGTTAGGGGAGTGTCCTGAATGCCAAAATTCCTTGTTTTTTTGGAGTACTTGCCGGTACCTCCGACAATCGAACGTACCCTGTCGACGGGGAAGGGGGAACGGGGGGGGGGGGGGGGGGGTGGGTGCGGGCTCCCCCCGGGAACCCAAGCCGCATTTTAAGGTACCTCAAGCATTTAGCCGACACCAAAAATGAATGGCTGAGCATGCTCCAAGGCTCCCAAAGTTGTGCCACAAGGGTTTATGCCAGTTATCTTCTACAATTGAACGTACCCTGTCGACTGTGGAAAGGTGGGGTCCAGGGGAGCACTCCCTTCGGGAACCCAGCCGCGCATTTGTACGTACCCGAATCTAGTTAGCCGGCACCAAAATGAATGGCTGAGAATGCTCAAAGACTTCCCCAAAGTTGTGCCAGAAGGGTTGAGAGGCTGATTTTTTTTGGTTTTCACAACCTCGGGACGCGCTCTAGGTAGTGAACCAAATGAAAAAAAGATTTACGAAGACTAAGTAGTGCCAAAGCGAATGGCTGGCAATGATCCAAGGCTCCAAGAGTTGTGCCAGAGGAGGTTTGAGGCGGCTTCTTTGTGTTTTCGCAAGCTGTCATGAGCTCTTTTTAGGGATATAATTGAAATTATGAAATTTGAATGCAATGACAAAGTAGTTCCAAAATGAACGGCTGAGATTGCTGTAAGACTGTAAAAGTTGTGCATATGAGAATCAGAGGAAAAGCGTCGTTGGGAAGACGATAGGGTAGTAGTAGTAGTAAGTAGTAGTAGTAGTAGTAGTAGTAGTAGTAGTAGTAGTAGTAGTAGTAGTAGTAGTAGTAGTGGTAGTGGTAGGAGTAGTATAATTACTACTACCACTGCCACTACTACTACTACTACTACTACTACTACTACTACTACTACTACTACTACTACTACTACTACTACTACTACTATTACTACTACTACTACTACTACTACTACTACTACTACTACTACTACTACTATTACTACTACTACTTATACTTACATCATCATTATCAGTATTTTAAGCTTCTGTTGTTATTATTTAATGCTTCGGGAGTGGCTTTCGTATGTGGCAGTGGACCGAGGAGCATGTGTAGCGGCGCATACTTCTTGCGACACGAGCAGTGGTTTCACTCTCACCCCTGTCTGCCATGCCTTAGGATATGAGCACGGCTCCGGTAGCTTTGCCTGGCGCCAAGACTGCCTTGAAGTACACCGCCATTGCCGGTCCGCCGCCAGCGCTCTGAGCCCGCCCGCACTCTAAAGGCAGGGGACCAGCAAGGCGCCGCGGCTTGCGCGCTCTAGCGAATGGACAGGGCGCAGAGATATAGCTGCAGTGGATGCAAGTTGGGAATTGATGTCGTCGACAGATGAAGCGGGTGGAAAGCGGCAGAATGATTCGGCGGATGGATGGAGATGCATGGACAGATGCATGCAGGCAGGATAGGTTCTTGAGACAGAGTTTGAGAAAGAACCAGCCTCATCTCTTTCTCTTTCTGAGAAGTCGGGTCGTGTATTGCACGTGCTACCATGATGTGTGTTGGGTGTGCACTTTGCGCAGTTGTGGTCGGGGTGGCGGTTGTCTTCATGCAGCACAGAATTAACCGTTTGGTCACATCCCCATTCTTTCAGATGAAACACTCCTGATTGGAGGATTAGCAAGTGTATGGAGAGATGGGGAGAGAATCCTAATATTCTGGTGAACCGTGACAAGAACATAGCATGCGAGTGTTGAAGCTCGGTTGCAAGCAAGACACGCGCCTTGTGCAGAGGCTGAAGGAGAGCGAGGAGCTGGCGCGGCAGGTGGGCCAGGCGGCACTTGAGGTTCCTCTGTCCCCATACGCGCGTGACCTTGGCTCTGTACCAGCTTGGCTCCTTTGCATGTGTGTGTGTCTGGTGCAGGACGAGGCAGAGGCCGACGCAGGTGCTGCCTCGGAAGCAGATCCTTCCAGTTACTCTAACTTCTGGGAGGTCAGAGTCTAGCATCAATCGCAGTAACTGTCACACAGCACTCATGCGCGCGAAGACAGGGGCGATTCTCTTCTGCTGGCGAGAAAGGAAAAGAGAGACTTTGGAACTGGCTGTGAATGTGTTGACGTGCAGGTGGTGACCGAGTCGCTGCACCTGGACCTGCGCGTGGACTTCTCTGCGCGCGTGCTGGCGGGCTCCGTGGAGCTGCTCTTGGCGCGCACAGATTCCAAGGTACACCCGAACACATGACGGCCAACACAAAGCAGCACTCAAGTAGAAAATCAGAGAGAATGATAGAAGCGACACTCTTTTCATAATTCTTCAGAGTAAGGACTTACTGCATAGTTGTGTTGGCAAACGATAATAGCAAAGCCACATAACGTTATAAATCATAGTTGGCTCAGAAGAAAGATGACATTTTTTTCATGGTCTTTGTCTAAAATTAGACAAGGGTGCTTCTGTCAAATCATGAAGTCGATAAAGTTGGGCATGGTGGGCTAAGATTACTTGGTAGCGATAGTCTCAATTTTGTAAAAAGTTTGAAGGTTTGATAGATGAACAGGTACATGAAAGGTGGAGATCGAGTGTTGGTGTTCAGTGTGGTGTTCGTGCGGAGCAGCCTGTTCGCTTGCAGGTGTCGTCGGTGATCTTGGACACGCGCGACTTGACTATCAGCGCCGTCCAGCTCCTGCCCTCCCTCCAGCCCCTCGCCTTCACCCTCCAGCCCAAGGTCCTCCCTAATCCCCCCCCCCCTGCGGCATGCCTACATCGTTGCTAGGAACACAACACCCGCCTAGTTATGCATGGCGCCCGCCTCCGCCCGCTCCCACTGTCGGGAATGCCGTACCCTTCTCTTTAGAACGTCTCCACTCGCCTTGATTGTTAGGACGCAACGTTCGGCTCCGCGCTGGTGATTTGGCTGCCGCAAGATGGCGCGCTCAAACACCGCATACGCGTTACATACACTACGTCTCCAGAGGTCTGCTACTCTTCTTTCTTGATTGTATCAGCCACGTGGAATCTCATATGCTGTATATTATGTATACATACATACATACATACATACATATATACATACATTATATATTGATTTGTATTTTCCCGTTTATATTTCAGTTATGAAAATGCTGTCTGTGGTAAGAATATGTTTCAGATTCCGAATTGTGGGTCGCTGCCACCTACAGTCAACCACATCATCTTGTGTTCCTTGCTGCTTTCTGTCTCTACTGCTAGATCTGTTCTCTGCGCATCCACGCAAATGCCCGCATGTTTCGGCTGGCTTGCTTGTGGCTGTTAGAGCATGGCTGTGCAGTGGCTGCCCAAGGAGCAGACCGCGGGCAAACAGCACCCTTTCCTCTTCACGCAATGTCAGGTGCACAGAGAGTAGACGTATTGTTCCCACACCAGGCAAGAGCGAGTGTTTGACCTAGCAATTTCGAGCACGGGGAGAGTGATTTTACATTTCCAGAAGGTGCACACACACATACACACAGAGAGAGAGAGAGAGAGATAGAGAGGGGCGGGGGTAGGGGGGTGGTTGAAAGGGCGGCAAGGGATATATATATATATATATATATATATACATAGAAATATATATATATATAATTTTCTCCCCGGTGTCTACTCCGTCTCTTCTGGTCGTCCATATCTGGTGTGTGTGTGTGTGTGTCTGTTTGTGTGTGTTGTGTGTCTGTGTTTGTGTGTGCAGGCGATCCACGCGCGGGCGCTGTTGCCGTGCCAGGACTCGCCGGCTGTCAAGCTGACTTACACCGCGCGTGTGTTGGCCCCGCGGCCCCTGACCGCGCTCATGTCGGCCCAGCAGCAGGTCCCTCCTGCACCGCCCGCACATTTCTGCATGTGGCCGCCCATCCCACCCCATCCCACCTGACCCACCGCGTGCACTACATATCCATATACATGTGTTTCGTGTATGTGTTATCCTTGAAGTAGTTTAGCACATGCATAGTGCCTTACGGTGTCTGTTGGACAGGAGGGCGTGGAAGGAAAGCAGGATGAGCAGCAAATACCGGACGGTGACATCGCCACCTTTAATATATGTGTCGTTGCCTTGTAAGCCTTCCATCAGCCATCTTCTACCACCGCGTAGGGGCTCAAATGCTCTGTCTCACAAGCAGTCTTTCTGTCAGTCTGTCCTCGTCTCTTTCTGCATGTCCTTCTTATCTACCTATTTATGCCTCCTCTCTCTCTTCTCTCTCTCTCTCTCTCTCTCTCTCTCTCTCTCTCTTTTTTTTTCCTCTCTCTTTGTGTTACAAGGCTGCATCGTGCATTTTCAAAGCGGACCCTAACCTTGCACCTGCCCTCTTCTTTCCGCTGCTCTGTTTCTCTGCCTCGACCGTATTTTAAGTACCTTTCATGCGCGTGCATGTACCACCCAGGTTATCGAGCCTTCTACTTCCAGCAGCCTGTCAAGATGCCCAGCTACCTGATCGCGCTGGCAGTGGGCAATCTGAAATTCAGGTCCGCCTTGGCGGAAGACCAGCACATACAGACCGAAGCAAAATACTCAAGCGTGCGCAGCCTACGTGAGCTATCCAAGTTAGTGCGTTACCTTGCTGTTTATGCACCCAGTTACTGCTCTCGCGTCCTTTTTCTTCGTCAATTTTTTCACCTTTTGTGTTCTTCCTTGGCCTTCTTGCTCTGCGTGTTGCCACACGTTTGAATAAGTGTTGCTTTGCCTCGCTGCCTTATCAAGGGCACAATGTCGTGGCCGTTTTTCAAAGTGACCGGTGTTCTTTGCTTTCATTCAACATAATGGCTAGGGGAAAATCTAGCGCAAACCATTTCAAGCACGAAGCAGGAAGGGTAGAGAGAGGGATGTAGGGCGTAAGAAGCGTGGGGTGTGAAGCGTGGTGGGTGTTGGTGCGGCAGGCCCATCAGCAAGCGCTGCGGCGTCTGGAGCGAGCCCGAGACCGTCGACGGTGCGCCTCCACACACCCCTCTCCTCTTGCCAACACTGCGTCCCGCCGCGCACCGCACGCTTTGCCATCAAAATTCTTCGCAAACGCTGGGAAGGAACGAAACAGAGCGAGGGGGGATATGGAGGGAAGGATAAAGAAAAGAAAGAAGTCGAGTGGAGTAGGCGTGGTCGTGTGCATGGCGGGTGCGTGGCGGATGCGTGGTGGGTGTGCTGGGCGTGCAGCGGGCGCGAGCGAGTTCAGCCAAACGGAGGACTTCCTGCGCACTGCGGAGGCCATCTGCGGGCCCTACGAGTGGTCGCCTTCCGCTTTCCACCCACACGCCTCACACACAGCTGGCTACGCGACAGGGCAGAAGTGAAGGGTCGAGGCCTTGGCGACCCTCACGAACGCCTCAGAGGGCGATATCGAGGAGCGAGGGATAGTGCGGGGTAGGACGCAGGGCTTGCGGACGTGCAGTTAGTGCGGCAATGGAAACAGAGGTGATAGGCGCACGTAGTTCGGGTCCTTGGCGCAGGGCTTGCGAGCGCAAAGGTTAGGTAGTGAGGGGATAGGCGCAGTGCTTGGGTTGCGCACCGCACCGGCGTCCAATGGTAAGAAACCGAGCATGGAGGGTACAGCGGGAAACGGACTTAGGTGTACATATATATTATAGATTTACGCACACATACACACACACACACACACACATATATATATATATAAATATATATATATGTGTACTGGACTCCTGCGTAATCATGCGGAGATAGGCTGTAGGAGCATCTCGGGCCTTTCTATAAATCCTTGCTCGCTCTGCCTCATTGCTCTTTCCGTAACCTGCCTCGCTGTCGACAGGGGCCGGTACGATATCCTGCTGCTGCCGCCCTCTTTTCCCTATGGAGGTCCTCGCCCTGCCCGCCCGTGCCGCCGCCAGAATGTGCTGCATGCTCTAGGCATGGAGAACCCCTGCCTCACCTTCGTCACACCAACCCTCATTGCTGGTCCTCGTCTTGCCTGCTCCCCTTGCATGCTGGATCCACTTGTCCACCTGCACTATCAGCCACCGACAAAATACTATTAGCCTCTGACTAAATACTTTAAAACAAAGCACACAAGGCGAAGGAAGGCGATGATTTGATTCAAGTGCAATCCATCACAACGACCTGTAATTATCTCGTCCTATAATTCTCAAATACTAAACACGTATGCCACACCTTGCGTGTTTACTTTCAAGCCTAGCATTTATACATATTTTTTATGATCTACATGCATGAATATATGTGCATGTGCACGTGTGTGTAAAATGGGCTGGCTTGTGAATATGTGATTTGAGACGATGATTCTCTTTATGTGTGCGATGGCGGCGTAGGGGACAAGTCGCTAGCTGGCGTGGTGGCGCACGAAATTGCACACTCCTGGATGGGGTCACATACATACGTACACATAAGTAGATCGCTTCAGTAGATTAGATAGATAGATAGATAGATAGATAGATAGATAGATAGATAGATAGATAGATAGATAGATAGATAGATTGATTGATGGATTGATGGATAGATAGATAGATAGATAGATAGATAGATAGATAGATAGATAGATAGATAGTAGGTAGATGGATAGATAGACAATCGGATAGCTGGATGGATGGATGGATGGATGGATGTATGAATATGTATGTATGTATGTATGTATGTATGCATGCATGTATGTATACATAAGCATAAACATAAACGTAATATTCAGTATTATACGTGCAGTTTATGTATAAATACTGCATGATATATGTGTGTAAATAAAGAAACATAAATGTGTAACATTATGTATGCAGATTTATGTATAATATGCGCGTACATACATACATGCAAACATGCATACATACATACATACATACAGGATATCTGTAATTCATTTATATGTGAGGCGTTGCAAAGATAGCTCGGATACATGCATCGTGATGACTTGAGCGTTTCAGCGTGTGTGTTTGGTGCAGTAACTTGGTGACGACCAGGACCTGGGAAGACTTCTGGCTCAACGAAGGTGATTTTCCCTACTCAGTGCAGTGTGCTGCCTCTACCGTGAATTTTTCTCACACGAGCTGCTCCGACAATTTGGTATGATTACTAATCTTGCGACCATGTCAGCGACGCAAATTCATATTGGAATGCCTTGGCGCGTTCTGTCACAGCTTAGCGACAAATAGCATTCTTCCCATTAGGGTTTTGGTCACGTTGTTTATCTTATGTGTGTCAGGCTTTACAGTCTATGTTGAACGAAAAATTGCACGAGCTTTGGAGGTATTCAGCCGTGGGAAGCTTGTACTGGATGAGGATATTAGAAGTTGAGGCCAGCCAAAATGTTTTTAGAGTTTTGTTAGAGTTGGTGGTGTTGCTGCTTCATGGTTGCGACGAAGTCCGTGGGTGGCGCTGGTGTGCAGGGCGAGCCCATGATGCATTTACAGAGCATGATCGGCTGGAAGGCTTTGGAGGGCGCTGTCGAACACTTTGGTCCCCCAGCGCCCAACCGCGTGTCCTGAGGTGGACGTGGTGGCTGCTGCTGCAGGCGCAGAACACCCCTTCACGGCGTTGCGGCCATCGCTGGCCGGCCTGGACCCCGACGATGCCTTCAGCACCGTGCCCTACGAAAAGGTCCGCCGCTGCCCTGCCCCGTTATGGCAAACCACGTGGGGCAGCACGTGCCCGCGAACGTGCCAGCGCAGGCCCAATGAAAACAGGCCAGGCTTACTGCAGACGCTTCCCAGCTTCCTTTCATTTACCTCCCTCCCTCTCCCCTCCCCTTCATGCGCCAAGCCCCCCCCCCCCTTTACACACACACACACACCCTTCCCCAAACACCTTCTCTCTCTCTCTCTCTCTCTCTCTCTCTCTCTCTCTCTCTCTCTCACGCGCGCGCGCGCGCTCTCGCTCTTACTCTCTCTGCCTGTCGATCTCGCCTTTCTCTTTCGTTTTGGATTCAAGCATCTGAGTATGCATGTTCACATGGCATCTGAGCATGTGTGTTCACATGGCCTCATGGCCTGGGCAGGTATGTAAACAGAAAGAATGCGTTGAACAGAGGCTAGACTGAAGAGGCACAGCATCCAGACGGGCGTGAGGGCAGGCGAGCGTGTGTGCTTGCAGCACTAAAATGCAACATAAATATTGGGGAGGCAAAGACAGTAGTGTTCATTTTTCTAGGCTTGTGCTTTCTGCGTGCAATTTTCTCTGTTTGATTAGTCGATTATTTTCTTCTGTATTCCATTACGATTTTGAGCTCTCTGTTGTAGTCCTGATACTTTTTCTAAACCGTGTAAATAATTAGTATGTTTTATATCATTTTCCGACCGTGTCGCGCCTGCCTTGGTGTTCTCCTGCTGCATGTTACCTACTCGATTGCCATGCCTGGTGCTCTGCTGAAGGCCAGCTTTTGCATTGTAGGCATGCTCTTGCTGCTTGTCGTCAGGGCTACAATCTGCTCTGGTACCTGGAAGGGCTGATGGGCGGTCACGATGCCATGCTCACTTACATAAAGGTCGTACCTCCCGCGGGCAGACATAGTCGATGCTATTAGCATCCCTAGCGCTACCTTTAGGAGCAGTCACGTATCTCCTCAACATACGGTGTCTCTAGGCGCACGTACGAGAATTCAAGGGGCGCACGATCACCTCCGAGCAATTTATGCTATTCTTTGCCAAGTTCTGGGTGCGTACACACCCGTAGACACCCGCTCACTGTCCCAAACCCACCTATGCTTGCGACTGTTTCATTTCAATGAGTGGGTGCCTGACCAGAGATCGCATGGGTCCGATACAGTGATGTGCACCTCAGCAAGAGTGTCCAGCGCGAGGCTGTGCGATGCACGTGTTGTGTGCTCATCACGCTCAGAGCGAGGCTGTGTGGTGCATGGGCTGTGTCATAACGCTGTCCGAGGGCGCTGGCGTGGAAGCGCGACAGCAAACGCAGCATGTGCGGTTTGTGTTCTTGGTAGATGGAGAGAGGGAAACAGGAACAGCTGACAAAAATCGACTGGGATCTGTGGCTACATGGACGCGGTCAACAGGCAGAGATAATCTACTTCCTTCGCTTACACTCATGGGCTCCTGGTGACTGGTCTAGGTCTGCCCCCCAAGCCGGTGTGGGACACCTCCCTCAGCGACGACGCCACGCGACTAGGTCCAGCGCCCCACATGCAGTCACAACAGATGTGTAGTGTGTCTCTGTATGAGCGCCGCCCTCAGTGCGCTCGGAGCTTGGCCGGAAGAGATGATATGGAAGATGGTAGACTTGGTACGGTCGTAGACTGCATGTCAGGGTTAAGTTGGAAAAATGGGTCAAGCGCACAGTCGGAATGGCTGACGCCCCAATCCTTGTCTTGCCACCATCACGCTGCACTAACTGCTCCACTTGCTAGTCGCATCTGCAGGAATACGCCAACGACGACCCTCTGCTGTTTTGCCTTCCATGGGCTGTGCCTTGCCGTGGCTGCCCTGTGCCGCCCGACTGATGGCTATCCTGTGTGTGCCAGCTGATCTGCTGGTCCAGAACGAGGGTCAGCAGCCGCGGGACGGCAAGCAGGCCAACCTTGACTTTCGCAAGTGGAAAACTCCACAGGTAAGAAAGATACCGCAA
The DNA here is from genome assembly GCA_019918135.1 of Paulinella micropora. Classification (NCBI taxonomy): domain Eukaryota; phylum Cercozoa; class Imbricatea; order Euglyphida; family Paulinellidae; genus Paulinella; species Paulinella micropora. Next base: position 117,454 of record WBZZ01005553.1, read on the forward strand.
AGAGAAAGAAGAAGAAATAGAATGAGCTCAAAATTAAGTTCCTTTTCACGCACAGAGGTTTCTCCAAAGCCGTTTGATTCATCGGTTCAACGAATGCACCAAACTAATATGAGTATTAGTAATGAATAATAATTACAATCATTATTGGAGGTTCATGTCCGACAGGATTAAAGGTCTTTTTACTGATATATTCGCAATGCTATCATTAGTATTGAGATTTTCACTATCATATTATTATTATTATTATTATTATTATTATTATTATTATTATTATTATTATTATTATTATTATTATGGACACCGTGATAGCTCAGTGGTCAAGTTCTACCATCTGGGCCCTGTCGCCAGTTCGATTCCCGTCGGTGCCACCAGTATTTTCATTTAACATACCGGTCTATTTCTGGACCAGTATTTTCATTGAACATACCGGCCCGTCTGGAAGTGTTGGAACTGCCCTTGCGGGGGTGTCATTAGAGCTTATCGTCAATTCTTCGTACTCCCCTCACGGGTGAGACGATGGAGGCGCATGTGCAGAAATGCATCAGCCATTGACAGAGAAGCACTATTATTATTATTATTATTATTATTATTATTATCATGATTATTATTTTGGAGTGTTGACTGTGACATATTTGAGGGAAATCCCGATGAAAAAACCTAGTCACACTTGCTAAACAGAGTTCCAGCCCAATGGCCTCAAGGCGTTAAACTGTGACGCCAACTCATAACCCTTTGGTGGTAGATGCTGGGGAGGAGGGTCGTTGCGCGCGTAAAAGATCTTAAACTCCGCATATGCTGGTTGATAGCCCAGGACCCAGCAGACACCAGATTGTTAGGTGGGGTTTCGAGGCAGCTCTACCAACCGCGCTTGGTGTATGCACTTGCACATTCGGTGACGTCTTGCAAGAGGTTGCTGGGACTGCGGAATAACCTCGGCTTAGTGCAGTCTTGCCCTCAGGAGCTCCATCGGTGGCCCCGATCATCAGGCGAGAGACTGACACGGGGGGGTGGAGGACCTCGAACAAGGGTATTGGAGGCTTATGTCCGTTGAGGATATGCCATTAGCTGCATCAGTACGCCTCAGATGTAGTATTATTATTATTATTATTATTATTATTATTATTATTATTATTATTATTATTATTATTATTATTATTATTATTTGGACACCGTGATAGCCCAGTGGTCAAGTTCTACCATCTGGGCCCTGTCGCCAGTTCGATTCCCGTCGGTGCCACCAGTATTTTCATGGAACATACCGGTCCGTCTGGAAGTGTTGGAACTGCCCTTGCGGGGGTGTCATTAGAGCCTATCGTCAATTCTTCGTACTCCCCTCACGGGTGAGACGATGGAGGCGCATGTGCAGATTTGCATCAGTCATTGACAGAGAAGCACTATTATTATTATTATTATTATTATTATTATTATTATTATTATTATTATTATTATTATTATTATTATTATTATTATTATTATTATTATTATTATTATTTTGGACACCGTGATAGCCCAGTGGTCAAGTTCTACCATTTGGGCCTTGTCGCCAGTTCGATTCCCGTCGGTGCCACCAGTATTTTCATTGAACATACCGGTCTGGACCAGTATTTTCATTGAACATACCGGTCCGTCTGGAAGTGTTGGAACTGCCCTTGCGGGGGTGTCATGAGAGAATCGGACACCGTGATAGCCCAGTGGTCAAGTTCTACCATTTGGGCCCTGTCGCCAGTTCGATTCCCGTCGGTGCCACCAGTATTTTCATTGAACATACCGGTCTGGACCAGTATTTTCATTGAACATACCGGTCCGTCTGGAAGTGTTGGAACTGCCCTTGCGGGGGTGTCATTAGAGCCTATCGTCAATTCTTCGTACTCCCCTCACGGGTGAGACGATGGAGGCGCATGTGCAGAAATGCATCAGCCATTGACAGAGAAGCACTATTATTATTATTATTATTATTATTATTATTATTATTATTATCATTATGGACACCGTGATAGCCCAGTGGTCAAGTTCTACCATCTGGGCCCTGTCGCCAGTTCGATTCCCGTCGGTGCCACCAGTATTTTCATGGAACATACCGGTCCGTCTGGAAGTGTTGGAACTGCCCGTGCGGGGGTGTCATTAGAGCCTATCGTCAATTCTTCGTACTCCCCTCACGGGTGAGACGATGGAGGCGCATGTGCAGATTTGTATCAGCCATTGACAGAGAAGCACGCACTATTATTATTATTATTATTATCATTATTATTATTATTATTATTATTATTATTATTATTATTATTATGGACACCGTGATAGCCCAGTGGTCAAGTTCTACCACCTGGGCCCTGTCGCCAGTTCGATTCCCGTCGGTGCCACCAGTATTTTCATTGAACATACCGGTCTATTTCTGGACCAGTATTTTCATTGAACATACCGGCCCGTCTGGAAGTGTTGGAACTGCCCTTGCGGGGGTGTCATTAGAGCTTATCGTCAATTCTTCGTACTCCCCTCACGGGTGAGACGATGGAGGCGCATGTGCAGAAATGCATCAGCCATTGACAGAGAAGCACTATTATTATTATTATTATTATTTGGGGGGCACCAATACATGGTTGGGTGTCACCGCCACACGGCGGGGTTGGGGCCGTTGGCAGCTTGTTATGAGGGGTACATAATCAGTGCTCCACTGATTCATGAGACGGAAACTTTTACTGAGAGAAGCTCTCTCACCACGCTCACGGCTCTTGGCTCGGGGTGGCCTCTGGTATCACTCGGGGTGCGGGGGGTGGGGGTTATCTGAGGGAGGGGGTTGGGCTCAGTGGGTCACTGGACAGGTTGGTTAACTAAACTACTGTCGGTATGAGTGGGTATGAAGGCGACAGGCTCCACACATTTCCACAAGCCTTGAAATCACTCAACTGCCACAGTAGCGACTGCCTGGACGCGGGGCTCCTGACTCACCCTCTCTCCCAGAACCCCTCGTGCTCACTTTGCGGATGCCATGGGGATGCTCTGGCGGAGGGTCGGGACGTGTTGGGTGCATGTGACCGGGCCTGTCACTTAGTGTTCTCGGTAGATGACTCTTTCGTAGCTTCTATCGGACGCAGGGTGGCTTGCCACGACACCTCAATGATGCATAGTACGTCACGTCTCTGACCTGGTTACGGGGGCGGGTAACTGAGGCGGGTTCCTGAAGGCTGGTTACGGAAGCTATGTTATTGTTGTTGGGTTCCTGGCTGCTATGTTATTGTTGTTGGGTTCCTGGCTGCTATGTTATTGTTGTTGGGTTCCTGGCTGCTATGTTATTGTTGTTGGGTTCCTGGCTGCTATGTTATTGTTGTTGGGTTCCTGGCGGCGTACATGTTTATGCTTTTTTAAGGGTTGAGCTTTAAATAACCCCACTCGGGTCTTCTTTTATCGAGCTCACCACTCGGTGGATGGAGGCCTGGGGTAGACTTATACGATGTTTTTGATGCTAGGTTCCGTCTCCAGGGATTCGACTGGCATCGCTGCTTTGCCTCACCGCACTGCCTCACCCACACATCCACGCTGGCACACTGTTTCTCCTCTTGCTCTTGTACCTATGTCGCACACAGCTATGAGCTCACGCCGATGAGTGGTTGTGACGAGGTGCACCCAGCTGGATTGCGGGCGAGCCACGGCGGCCTCGCTCTCGCTCGCTCTCTCTCTCTCTCTCTCTCTCTCTCTCTCTTTTTTTTTTTCTTTTTTTTTTTTTTTTTTTTTTTTTTTTTTTTTTTTTTTTTTTTTTTTTGTTGTTGTTGTTGTTGTTGCTTTGCTTTGCTTTGGTTTGGGCGAGGCCTAGCTTTCACATGGGCGGGCTGAGCCTATGAGGGGCGCACGATAAGCGTTCCATTGATTTATGAGACGGGTCCCAATTACTGTAACTCATGTGAGTTGCTCATCATACTCATGGCTCTTGGCTCGGGGTGGCCTCTGGAATCACAAGGGGTGGGCACTGGGGGAGGGGGTTGTGTTCAGAGGGTCACCGCGAAGGATGGTCAACCAAACTACTGTCGGTCGGAGTTTGTACGAAGGCGAGAGGCCCTACACCTTACCACAAGCCTTGAAACGACTAAATGACCAAAGTAACGACGGACCGGAGCGGGGCTCCTGGCTCACCCTCTCTCTCAGCACTCTTCGTGCTCATCCTGCGGATGCCATGGGGTTGCTCTGGCGGAGGGTTATGGGGTGGTGGGTACACGTGCACGGGCCTGTCACTCTGTGCTCTCGGTAGATGACTCACTTGCAGCGTTTATCGGACGCAGGGTGGTTTGCCACGACACCTACCTCGATGATGCACAGCGGGTCCTGCCTCGTGCCTGGTTACGGATGCAGGTGAGTGTTTGTGTGTATTCCTATACATACGTACACGTATGCTTTTTAAGGGTTGAGCTTTAAATAACCCCACCTGGGTCCTCATTTATCGAGTTTACAACTCGATCAATGCGGCACCGGGGTCCCATACCACTTATGTCAGGTTCTTATGCGAAGAGCGCGGCCGCTAGTGCTGGCCCTATGGATCAAGGCGGTAATCCTTCAGGTTTAGACGTTCCCCGTGGGAGTGCGCCTGCGGGTGGCGATGGCTACTCGGCCGGGGTGGGGTGGTCGAGTGCTCGCGTACCTGACGGGCAACCTGAATCACGTAGAGCCAGCAATCCTGCTGCATCTCGATCACCCTCCCCAACCTCGGAAGAGAAGTCACGTCCGGAAAGGTCTGGTCACGGCGTGTGGCAAGCGGTACCGCCACTACCGCCACCGAGGAGGTGGCGGAGGAAGGTACGAAATGAGCTGGAAAAGAGATGTTGCATAGTATGGGGGCTATCGCATGTCTCTCAGACAGTGGTCATGGCGCGAGAGCTCCGAATTCTCGGTCTCGGGGAAGTCGAGGTGGAATTCGCGGGCAGAGGTAGTGGGCGACATTTGCGGATTAAATGTGCGTCTTGTGAGGAGGCGGAGAAGATGGTGCGGCTGCTGCGGGAGCGTAAGTTCTTCACGGGAAAGGTTCACGTTGCGACGGGTAGGACTTTCCGGGAAAGAGAGAAGCAGCGGGCTGCACGGGGGGGTGCCCAGTATGTAGAGATGCAGAGGGAGCTTCGCAAGCAGGGATTTGGCTACTGGGTGCTCGACGTGGAAGTCGACGAGCCCCAGGGCGAAGCCTCAAGCGGTGAATCTCCCTTGGCGGAGTGGGGCGGGATGCGGGAGCTGGAGGAGCTGGGGCGGAGGGTGCAGGATGGGCCGTGGAGGGTGGCGGAGGGCTCCAGGCGGGCTCAACCGAAGCGCAGGCATCGGCATCAGCTTCGTTCTTCCCAATTTGTGAAAGGCTTCCCACTGAGGGTGGCCTCACATAATTGGCAAGGCAAAGTGGGTGCGGATAGCCCAGGCTTTGGGGAATGGCCGGAGCACTACAAGGAGCGAGGCTGGGTGATCGTCGGAGTCCAGGAGCACAACCTATCGTCGCAGAAGGTGGAGAAGCTCCAAGTCGACGGCTTCGCAGTCCTCGGCAAAGCGGCTGCAACTGGTGCGGGCTCGCGTCTCTTGGGGGGAGTCTTGACGTTGGTGGCCAACTATCTGGCACCGTGCGCTACCATTGTACAGGCGCCTGTTCCACACCCACAGCAATTGTGGGTGAGGCTGTCGTCTGGGAGCGCGACGGCGTCGGATGTGTTCGTCGGCAACGGCTACTTCCCCCAAGAAAATCAACGAGAGGAATCTATTGCAGCCTATGAGACGTGGCAGGCGGCCGTCTCCTACTTCGCCACCAAAGGTCATGTGGTTACGGTTGGTGATGCTAATGCTAAGCTGGGGCCCGCCAGAATAGCGCGGGAGGAGGGAGTGGTGGGCCTCTTTGGCGAGATAGATGGGAGGGGTAGAGGGGTTAGGAGTGAGAATGGTGAGTTGCTGGCTGCGATGCTTGTTGCCACGGGGTTGCGCAATCTCAGTGGGTTTTCGCAACCACGGGGGGACAAATATTGGTGGTCTAGGCAGGAAAATGTAGGTGGACGAAGGCATCTACTGGATTACATCTGCGTCTCTTCCGAGCTGGCGGAGGAGGCAAGCTTCGGCGTCGACGAGGTAGACCTTGATACCGACCACAAAGCTGTATGGGCGGAACTGGTCTGGGGGGGACAGCCACCCCCCAAAAAGCAGGTAAAGAGGTACAAAGCATTCAAGGCAGAGCGCTTGATAGGCAGGGTAGTTGAGGGTAAGGAGAGTGAGCTGTCTAAGCTTAGGTTGAAGTACGACGAGACCTTTGCAGCTGGTATATCGGGGCTGTTGCCAGATGGCCTCCCAGATCTATCAGCAGTGGAGGACCCGGATGAGCTTCAGCAGGAGGTAGATAGGGTCGCTAGCTTAGTGGTCCGAGCTTTCACGGGCGCAGCCGTGAAGGTCTTGGGAGTTCGGGTGATTAGGCCAGGGTTTACTAATGCATGGTTTGATGAGAGTCTTAGGGAAGCGATTGCGCGACGGAGAGAGGCATACGGCCTCTGGCGAAGGAATGAGGCCAACCGAGAGGCCTGGCAAAGATATAAAGAAGCGAGGAAGGCGGTCAGAAGGTTATGCAAGGAGAAGAAGGAGCAAGCGTGGAAGCGGGTCCAGAATGACACCGCTGCCAACTTCAGGAGCGCTACCATGGCCACGTACTGGAAGCTGTCAAAGCGTTTGGGCGGGGTTCGGCGGTCGAACGCTTCTGCTCCTGTTCGGAAGCCCGATGGCACTCTGGCATGCACACTCCGGGAAAAACTACAAGAATGGGAAGAATACCGCCGACGTATGGTGGTCCCCAAAGAAAACCAGTTTTTGGAGGATGCATGTGTAGAGGAAGTCGGTTCTGATGAGGAAGCAGCGCGGATTGAGCCCGAGCGGAAGGCCCGCGAAACCTTCTAGTATAACGACAACCTGCGCGACCAATTCGAGGCCATGGCGCAAGCCGAGGAGATCCGGACTGAGACGGGCCCGCTGGACTATGATTACACCGAGAAGGAAGTGGAGCTCTGCCAGGAAAATCTCCAGAATCACAAAGCGTGCTCACCGGATAAGATCAAGAACGAGATGCTCAAGTACGGAGGCACGCGGATTGTGAGCTTTCTGGTGCGCTTCTTCAACTGGTTGAAATCGTGCGAATACACCCCCAGCGACTGGGGCAAAGCGATTATCGTCAACATCCCCAAAGGAGGCGACCCAACCGATCCGGAAAATTGGAGAGACATCGCGATTCTGAGCTGTCTGGGTAAGATGTATCTGTCCCTTATGGCGGCGAGGCTTACGGCTTTCATCGATCAGCCGGGCAGGCTTCGCCCAGAGCAGGGTGGGTTCCGGCCAAAACGTAGTACGGGGGACCAGATTTTTGTCCTTAAGGAGCGTCTGCGCCTTAGACAACAAGCTGGCCTCCGTTCTTTCGTTTTGTTCGTGGATCTGAGAAAGGCATTCCCTACGGTTTGGCGGGCCGGGTTGTTTCAGAGGCTAACCCAGATGGGGGTACAGGGCAAGTTCTATCGCATTCTGCGGCGTTTTTACCGAAGAACGTCATCGCGAGTGCTAGTCGA
>WBZZ01005553.1:130000-172500 GCA_019918135.1 Paulinella micropora
GCTGCAGGACGACGAGTGGGTGCTGCTAGCCCCGACACGCACACGCTTCTCCCTCTTATTTCACCGGTGAACCCAACTTCTGTCTGCTGCAGCCTTTGGCTTGGTTGTTATCATTACTATTACTGCTCTACTACTACTAGTAGACTACTACTACTACTACTACTACTACTACTACTACTACTACTGCTACTACTACTACTACCACTACTACCGCTACTACCACCACCACCACGACTACTACTGCTACTACTACTACTACTACTACTACTACTACTACTACTACTACTACTACTACTACTACTACTACTACTGTTACTACTACTATCATTATCACCATTACTGTTCCTTTTATTATTGTCACTGAAAGGTGTACGGAGTAGGGGGTGGGAGTTTTGGGGGGAGGGTGAAAATGGAAATGGTGTTTCCCCCCCCCCCACCCAGCGTTTCCGTACACCTGTCGGAAGAAATCATGGTTTGTGGGAACGAGGAGGAGTTGGGAGCTCATATTTGCAGGGTGGCTAGCCCCAGACTCGATGTTGATGTTGGTATGATCTTTTTGGAATTCACGCACGCAAATATTTGCGTTAGGGGAGTGTCCTGAATACCAAAATTCCTTGTTTTTTTTTTTCACCCTATTTCTGCACCCCCTGTCGGAATAAATCATGGTTTGTGGGAACCAGGAGGAAGTTGGGAGCTTATATTGACAGGGTGGCTAGCCCCAGACTCGATGTTGATGCTACTATAATTTTTTTGGAATTCACGCAAATATTTGCGTGAGGGGAGTGTCCTGAATGCGAAAATTCCTTGTTTTTTTCAGCCTATTTTTGTACGCTCGTCGGAATAAATCATGGTTTGTGTGAACCAGGAGGAGGAGTTGGGAGTTCATATTTGCAGGGTGGCTAGCCCCAGACTCGATGTGAGGTAATTTTTTGGAAATTCACGCAAATATTTGCGTTAGGGAGTATCTGAATGCCAAATTCCTTGTTTTTTGGGAGTACTTGCCGGTACCTCCGGCAATTCAACGTACCCTGTTGACGGGGAAGGCGGGGTCCGGGGGGCCCTCCCCCCGGGAAACCCAGCCCTGCAATTGTACGTACCACACGCAAATTTGCCGGCACCAACATGACTGGCTGAGAGTGCTCCACGGCTCTAAGAGTTGTGCCAGAAGGGTCTTTGCCTGTTACCTCCGGCAATCGAACCTACCCTGTCGACTGTGGAAAGGTGGGATCCGGGAGCCCTCCTCCCGGGAACGCAAGCTCCGCAATTGTACGTACCCGAAGCGCCTTGGCCAGCGCCAAAATGAATGGCTGAGAATGCTCCAAGGCTCCCAAAGCCAGAAGGGTTGAGAGGCTGATTTTTTTGTTTTCACAATCTCGGGACGCGCTCTAGGTAGTGAACTAGTTGATATAGAAATTTATGAAGATTCTGGTAAAGTAGTGCCAAAATGAATGACTGAGAATGCTTCAATGCCCAAGAGTTGTGGCAGAGGGGCTTAGAGGCTGATTCTTTGTGTTTTCACAAGCTTGTCACGAGCTCTTTTTTAGGAATATAGTTGAAATTATGAGTTTCGAATGTAATTACAAAGTAGTGCCAAAATGAATGGCTGATTTCTCCAAGGCTGTAAAAGTTGTGCATGTGAGAATGAGAGGAAAAGCGACGATGGGAAGGGGATAGGGGGGGGGGGGTTGCGGGAAGCGCACCCCAAACCATCCTTTCAGGTGTTGGCGCAGCCTTCTTCTTCTTCTTCTTCTTCTTCTTATTATTATTATTATTATTATTATTATTATTATTATTATTATTATTATTGGACACCGTGATAGCCCAGTGGTCAAGTTCTACCATCTGGGCCCTGTCGCCAGTTCGATTCCCGTCGGTGCCACCAGTATTTTCATTGAACATACCGGTCTATTTCTGGACCAGTATTTTCATTGAACATACCGGTCCGTCTGGAAGTGTTGGAACTGCCCTTGCGGGGGTGTCATTAGAGCTTATCGTCAATTCTTCGTACTCCCCTCACGGGTGAGACGATGGAGGCGCATGTGCAGAAATGCATCAGCCATTGACAGAGAAGCACTATTATTATTATTATTATTATTATTATTATTATTATTACTATATCTGAGGCGTACTGATGCAGCTAATGGCATATCCTCAACGGACATAAGCCTCCAATACCCTTGTTCGAGGTCCTCCACCCCCCCCGTGTCAGTCTCTCGCCTGATGATCGGGGCCACCGATGGAGCTCCTGAGGGCAAGACTGCACTAAGCCGAGGTTATTCTATTATTATTATTATTATTATTATTATTATTATTATTATTATTATTATTGGCCCCGATCATCAGGCGAGAGACTGACACGGGGGGGTGGAGGACCTCGAACAAGGGTATTAGAGGCTTATGTCCGTTGAGGATATGCCATTAGCTGCATCAGTACGCCTCAGATATAGTAAATCTGCCTTGGAGTGTTGACTGTGACATATTTGAGGGAAATCCCGATGAAAAAACCTAGTCACACTTGCTAAACAGAGTTCCAGCCCAATGGCCTCAAGGCGTTAAACTGTGACGCCAACTCAAACCCTTTGGTGGTAGATGCTGGGGAGGAGGGTCGTTGCGCGCGTAAAAGATCTTAAACTCCGCATATGCTGGTTGATAGCCCAGGACCCAGCAGACACCAGATTGTTAGGTGGGGTTTCGAGGCAGCTCTACCAACCGCGCTTGGTGTATGCACTTGCACATTCGGTGACGTCTTGCAAGAGGTTGCTGGGACTGCGGAATAACCTCGGCTTAGTGCAGTCTTGCCCTCAGGAGCTCCATCGGTGGCCCCGATCATCAGGCGAGAGACTGACACGGGGGGGTGGAGGACCTCGAACAAGGGTATTGGAGGCTTATGTCCGTTGAGGATATGCCATTAGCTGCATCAGTACGCCTCAGATGTAGTATTATTATTATTATTATTATTATTATTATTATTATTATTATTATTATTATTATTATTATTATTATTAGGGAGTACATAGGCCATCGGTCCTTTCCATGGGCTGATTGGTATAAAGCTCCTAGAGTAATGTTCTATGCCGTCACTTCCTTTATTCCACCGATTGGTGTGGAGACTTTCCTTATGGAATGGAGGACTGGATGCACATGGCCTTTTGGCTCAGCAATGGGCAGGAGATACACTATTATTATTACTATTATTTTTTGGACACCGTGATAGCCCAGTGGTCAAGTTCTACCATCTGGGCCCTGTCGCCAGTTCGATTCCCGTCGGTGCCACCAGTATTTTCATTGAACGTAAACGATCCGTCTGGACCAGTATTTTCATTGAACATACCGGCCCGTCTGGAAGTGTTGGAACTGCCCTTGCGGGGGTGTCATTAGAGCTTATCGTCAATTCTTCGTACTCCCCTCACGGGTGAGACGATGGAGGCGCATGTGCAGAAATGCATCAGCCATTGACAGAGAAGCACTATTATTATTATTATTATTATTATTATTATTATTATTATTATTATTATTATTATTATTTACTATATCTGAGGCGTACTGATGCAGCTAATGGCAAATCCTCAACGGACATAAGCCTCCAATACCCTTGTTCGAGGTCCTCCACCCCCCCGTGTCAGTCTCTCGCCTGATGATCGGGGCCACCGATGGAGCTCCTGAGGGCAAGACTGCACTAAGCCGAGGTTATTCCGCAGTCCCAGCAACCTCTTGCAAGACGTCACCGAATGTGCAAGTGCATACACCAAGCGCGGTTGGTAGAGCTGCCTCGAAACCCCACCCATAACAATCTGGTGTCTGCTGGGTCCTGGGCTATCAACCAGCATATGCGGAGTTTAAGATCTTTTACGCGCGCAACGACCCTCCTCCCCAGCATCTACCACCAAAGGGTTATGAGTTGGCGTCACAGTTTAACGCCTTGAGGCCATTGGGCTGGAACTCTGTTTAGCAAGTGTGACTAGGTTTTTTCATCGGGATTTCCCTCAAATATGTCACAGTCAACACTCCAAGGTATTATTATTATTATTATTATTATTATTATTGTTATTATTAGGGTGGATATGCAATACGGTCTCCTTAAGTCTCGCAACGCGGAAGTGCGTTTTCGGTGGCTTAAGGTGCGTGCGTTCGTGTTTGGGTCTGTGTGTGTGTGTGTGTGTTGGGGGGGGGGATTGGGGGTACTGTTTTGGTTTGTCTGCCGTATGAAGTATTTTATCGGCTTCGCCTGTTAGCTGTGTCGTAGATACAGCATGTGCGATTGTTGTTAGCTGTATTGTCTAAACAGCTTGTGCTCCTGGTGGCTGTTAGCTGTGTGTCAAGGCGCGCATGGTGGAAACCTACTCCGCGGTGTCCGCGTTCTTGGTAGCTGCCCCCCCCCCCCCCCCCCCCCTTGGCTGGACACCATGGTGCCAGAGCTGTGTGTGCGGCTGGTGTGGGCTGTAGGTGGAGCAAGGCCGCATGAAATTCGTGCGCCCGTTGTACCGGCTGCTCTTCGCTGCGGGGCAGAAGGGCCGCGCCGAGGCGCTGCGCACCTTCAAAGAGCATAAGCAGGTGACGCCGCTCGCCTTGCTGCAGTTCTCCCGCCAATCTCCCTGCATGCTAAGTAGCTATCCTCTCTTGAAATGTTGGCCTTTGACGTTTTCCCTCTGTGCCTCGTGTGCAGGGCTACCACAGCGTGGCGCAAAAGATGATCGCACGTGACCTAGGACTGGCCGAATGATCAGACCGCGCTACCGTTGACGGCTGAAAGTTTCCTGCAATAAAGTATACACACAAGTTTTCCTTACTAAGTAGAAAAAAAACAGAAAGAAGGCCCAGTGCATGAAATTTCACGTCGCAAAAGAGAGTAAGGAGGCCTCGGATATTATCCACATCTTTTGGTAATTGTGGCATTCTATGCGCACTTCCGAAAATCCTCTTCAGCTCCAACCTTGCAACAACACCGGAACAAGATGGCATGCTGGTACAATAATTCATTCAACTACAACCTGTTCTTGAGGTGATATAAAATACGCTTGAAATACTGATGCTGAAAAGGGAAATAAGCAGTCCTGGAGAGAGGAACATATGTAATTAGCTTGCAAATAAAAATTACGAAAGTGAGTCTGGACGCACTGGCTAAGGCTTCTAAACTAAGTTGAAAATAGATGTGTTCTTACGGTTTTTAAAATTTAATTATTCATATAATATCTTGAATTGGTTCAAGAGTCCAAACGTAGAAATCACAATGACACGTCACTACTTGACTGCACCTATCAGACTGAGCACCGTCTTTAACGACCTGCAAAAGTGACATTCAGTGACCGTTGACATTTCAACTCACCGTAGGCTCCGTTCAATGGACAATTTATTAATCATGTATTTAGTCATACCGGCCCACCCCAATGACAATTACCAATTTTACCTAGATCACTGAGAGTCTAAGTGTAACGGTGAATAAAGTTCAAAGCTTTCAAGTTTGGCGATTTTGACTGGGGTCACTGTGGCCGCGGCGATTAGTGACGTGTTGAGATCGTCCATCTCTAACTTAAAATTAATTACGACCCTCTCGTTGCCCAGTGTTATGAGCGATCTTGCCAGCGTCTAACTCTGGCACTGCAAAAATGCTAAAGCGGGAGGAGACCATCGCCGACTGGGAGGCGACCGTGACTGTCGCAAAAGGGGGACGGTTCAACCGTCCGGTGTCACTGTTCCTAAATTGACAGTGTCATATTAATAAAAAGGGAAGCTTAGGCACTGTGACAGTGCCCCTGCTCACGGTGGTTTAAACAAATCATCGAGTCGGTCACGAGTCGCTACCCGGCCTGTCACCGTTTCAAACTTAGGCCGGGTGACCGGCCCGATATAATGCTCCCAACGATAGCTCGTAGAGAAAGTCGATAGTACAACCAAACACAGTCCTCCGACGGTGGCAAAATACCCCCCATGATGTCTCGCTGTATTAGCTCAGTGAAGCCGAAAAGGAAAACGGCAACAGACCAGGCTCGGAATAAAATTGCATCAGGTCCAATCCGGACAAATGATACTGAAAAACAAGCTGGAAAAACTTGTGACTAGGTGCACCTGTCACCATGGAGGGCCACCAACAAAAGTCAAATCGAACTTTGACTGTTCAAGAATGTCCCAGATATTGTTAGGGATTCCGCCCAACGATAAATCAAAAGGGATGTCAAGCACTCCCTTTGGCAGTGTCTGAATGGTCCGGACTCCACGCAGTGTAGTCCCCGTCTCTGGTAGTAATTGTATCATCCCATGTCTCGAGACTTTTTGCGTCTTTATATACTGGTCGGTAATGTCTTGCCTTTGGATCCTCGACCGGGTCCATACTTGCAGATACAGGCGTGGCCTAGGATGGTGTTAGACCACATTCGATCTACAACACGGTCGAATCCCCCTACGGGTCTTGGATGAGATAGCAGCCGAGGGCATAGCGACCCATCTCATCGGGGCACCACCAGCCAAATTGGGGCAGGCGAAGAAATGCAAGCTGGCCTAGCCTAGCATGCCATGTGACACTTCACTAACATAGCAAACGCAGGTAGTATGCGAGATCCAAAGACAAACACTGGGTAATAACAGTTAGAAGCTTGTCACAAGAAAGGGACACGGCTTTGGATCCCACATCTGTTAAAATACTACCTAAGTCCATTCTTCTTAGACATAGCAAGGGAGAGCTTAACATGACATGATACACGGGAAAAGACCCTGCCTTACCCACCGTGAGGTGCGACGGCCCCGAAGGTATCTTGACGGGCTAGTAGTTGGTGTTCCACCAGGGGTCGGAATAACTTCCGGTTAACGACGCTAACGCGCAGCAATGCCCGTTGACGTGGTTGACTACACGCATAAACCATCGGAGTACTCCAGAGAGAAACTCACGAAACACCTGTTTGAGCAAGCCAAGTCGTTGCCAGGATGGGTGGGACTGACTGACGATCAGCGTGCCCACACCCTTCGATACTATCATTCCTCGAAGGGGCCTCGACAAATGCTCGAGCCATTATACGAACTTCGACAGTTGCAGTGGTCGCAGGAGCACTTCGACAGTTGCAGTGGTCGCAGGAGCACATCAATGATTACTACAGACTGCTCGAACTTTCGAATATCCCACTGCCCGAGGAGGTTAAGGCATACAGAGCCTACTACCTTCGGGACATTGTCAAACACGATACCCCTTGGGACCTGGGGTTTAAGGAGAATGTACTCGCATATTACAGGAAGGTTTTAAGCATACCACCGACTTCGAATACATGCGCGTTTCCGAGGTGCGGGTCGGTTGCGACAGCAGTATTACCTACGGTTTCAGAGGGAACACCGGCTCTCATGGCTGCATGCAATTCACCTGCAGCTGAAGAGGAGCGGCAACCCAGAGACATCCCGCATCGCCAACCAGTTGGTCGACCCTGACGAGAACGTGCCCAACACACACTGGGGCCGAATACAAGGCTTCGAGGAGTGGGGTAGACGGCTCAGGGCACAAGACAGACTTGGTTGGGATAGAGTGATTGAACATGATGAGTTCCGATGGCACAGACGGACTCAGGAATCAGACTATATCTACCACTATCGACATGAGTGGCTGTACTAGAGACAACAGTACGAATATCAGCTGGGGGAATCATCAGAGACCTTTACCCAGGCATGGGATATACCGCGCCACAGTATTCGGTAGTCGGGGAAGAATTGTCTCGGTCGGAGGCGAGAGCATGGAAGGCCCGCCTGGACCACGAAAGAGACATACGTATACCAGCGGAAGACCAAACCGCCTGGAGGTGGCAACCACCATCGCCGTCAAGCGAAAAGAGGTTCATGGATTACCTCGAGCAAGAATGCTCCATCTACTAAGCATAGACGCATTTTGAGACTCAGCCGATGGGTTGTATATATCTTTAGACACTTCTACCTTCGCCTCAGCGAAGTAGACACTTGCCGGGCAATAAGAAAATGTCTGCAGACAACCAAACCAAACAAACAACGCCTAATACGCCAACAGCACCCTTGACACTGGCATAGCGCCCGTTCATTCCTACAATGGACGTTGATGCACGGAAATCTTGAACAATTGGGATCAATGCATCCTGTATTCTCGGGATCACAGATCCTTCGGACGGACTAGGACCGCGACATGTGCTGGGGATGCGGAACCTCGGAAATTACCCGGAGATTTTCTTCAGATCAGATGCAAATCACCCAGTAATCTCAGGATCACAGATCCTTAAGAGGGGGACCAGAGCCGCCGCAGATGCTTGGGACGTTACTCAGATGTTCTCCTCAACTCAGTTGAGAACTTCTCTGTAATCTCCGGATCACAGATCCTCACTGCACGGGCACCTGAGGGTCATAAACACAAGAGAGACACGGCGTGTTGATAGTGGTACTTCTGCCGACGTAAAAATCCTCTTCGGCACCGTGAATCCTAGCATTATCTACTACCAGCAAATCACCATCCTGAAGATGGTCATGATAGCATGCATCAACTTCAAAGTAATCGACTGCGTCATTAGACCCCTGCCTGATGCTGAGCAAAACACCCCCCTTGGATGAGTTAAAGAGGTCATGTAGAGAACACTAAAAGACGTTCGTACGGCCTCGCGCATATGCCTTGTTCTTGTCACTCGCTGCCCTGGGGGGCCCCTGCACCACATCCACCGGGAACAACCTGCACAAAAAATGTGTTTAAGACAAAACAGCGCGCAAGTGACTGACCTTACCCCAATTTTCAAAATGAGATTCGTCTAAGTACTTCAATCGAGAGGGGTCTTGCTGCCTCACCCAAGAAACAAAATCAATTGCGTAAAGCAAGTTGTGAATTGTGTGCTTGTCAGGATTAGTCACTGATTGTCGTTTCAAAGTCCAACCAAAAATGTCTTTTCTTATCCTTGCTACCCTCTTAGCACCTGCACCTCGGATGCCTGGCACAAGCTGCAAGCAGAAAAAAAAAGAAGAAAGCAGAAGAAAGAAAGAAAAGAAAGAAAAGAAAGAAAAGAAAGAAAAGAAAAGAAAGAAAAAGAAAGAAACAAGAAAAGAAAGAAACAAGAAAGAAACAAGAAAAGAAAGACAGAAAGAAAGAAAAGCAAGAAAAGAAAGAAAAGAAAAGAAAGAAAAGAAAGAAAAGAAAGAAAAGAAAGAATAGAAAAAAGCAAGACAAATAGAAATAAAGAAATAAAGAAAGAAAAAGAAAGAAAAAGAAAAGAAAAAAAGAGAAAAAAGACAGAAAGACAAGAAAAGAAAGAAAGGAATTAAAGAAAAAAAAAGAAAAAAAAAAGAAAGAAAGAAAAAACACACACACACACACACACAAAAACTTGAAAAACAGGACCCAGGTATGTCCCTGCAGACGCAATTCGTTCACCACCTGTTCATCTGTCAAGGCTTGCTCTGCACACCAAGCATGTCAAAACGAACAAACAGGCAAGCACGTCCAAACGAACAGATAGAGATGAGTTACCTTCATTCCACATGAGGTAACATGCCCAATACAACTGTATACGGTCTGCATGCGGCAGTGTGTGGTACCTCACACCTCCGTGCTGCCCTGCAGAAAAGAATTTAGCAAAAAATAATAATAATAATAATAATAATAATAATAATAATAATAATAATAATAATAATAATAATAATAATAATAGTGCTTCTCTGTCAATGGCTGATGCATTTCTGCACATGCGCCTCCATCGTCTCACCCGTGAGGGGAGTACGAAGAATTGACAATAGGCTCTAATGACACCCCCGCAAGGGCAGTTCCAACACTTCCAGACGGGCCGGTATGTTCAATGAAAATACTGGTCCAGAAATAGACCGGTATGTTCAATGAAAATACTGGTGGCACCGACGGGAATCGAACTGGCGACAGGGCCCAGATGGTAGAACTTGACCACTGGGCTATCACGGTGTCCATAATAACAATAATAATAATAATAATAATAATAATAATAATAATAATAATAATAGTGCTTCTCTGTCAATGGCTGATACAAATCTGCACATGCGCCTCCATCGTCTCACCCGTGAGGGGAGTACGAAGAATCCCCCGTATTGGAAGCAGTTCAAACAGGGCACAGCGCTCTCACAAACGTTCAAAAAAATAAGTCACGCCGGCGCGCCTCAAAAAGGAAACCTTCAACATACCACCCGCCGAATTTTACTGGCACTGGTTTGGCCGGACAGGAGCGTGCTGCCTTTTTGTCTGTTTGCAAAGTGCAAAAATTCAAGCCGTGGCCACCCTGATGTCGATGCACTTTCAAACTGTCCTCCCCCCCCCCCCCTCTTTCTCTCTCTCTCTCTATCTCTCTACCTTTTTTTCTTTGTGTGCAGGGATGCAATGACCATGATCAGAACACTACTACTAGGCTAGTACTTCAATCGAGAGTGGTCCTGGGGAGGCAGAAACTTATGACTTTGAGTGTTGGCACCCACCCTTGGGCATGTTTGTTGCGGTGATTGAGGCCGAAAATCAGGAGAAAGTCGCAAAGTATTTTCAGGAGAAAAAGCCTATTAGAGCCTGGAATTAGGAAAGTAGATTAATTCCTACATAGAAGATAATTGCACCTTTGTAGAGCTTATAATATACGGAACTGCAGATGCGAATACCCTCACTGGCACTTATGGGCCAGCCAGGAGGGTCGGAAAAAAAAAGTAAGGTGGCAATTTGATAAGGGCTTGCAGAATGAGGCTGGAGCGGTTAGGAGGCATTATGGGTGGGGAGAATGCAAAGTTTTTGATATCAAGCTCACTGCTGCTGGAAAAATATGTAAGAAAGACCAACTGGATATTTCCAAGGTTTTACAGGAATTTGATATTCCGTTGTTGCAATCTGTGGAAGTATCTTAACAGGGCGTAGGTGTGTGACTTTGAGAGACTCTGAGAGAGAGAGAGAGAGACAAACACTGAGGTATTTGGTTTGCGTTTTGTGACACGTTTTAACTTTCAATTGCTTGCGATGCAGCCTCACGGTGTTAATTGCTTTTTGTCGTAGTTGTTGACATGAACATGGTGTGCGTTAGTTAGTACTATGTTTGGCGGAAGAATCATACTCATATGTGAGGAAGTTTGTTTGTTGTGCTTACGTGTTGCTTGATTGCCGAACTCCACTGGAGACGTATTGCTCACTTGCTCATACATGGCATTAATAATGATATTGATATGCTTAATGCTCAACGTGACGATGTGTTTAGGTTTTGCTGTTTGAGTTATGACAGTGACAGTATTTTACTAATTCAACTTGTTTGGCTGTTGTCTGGCTTCAAGTCTATGACATTTACTATGTTGGAAAATATCGGCCGCTATTCCTAAATGGGGGAGCAATAGACACTGGCACTTTATTAATATAGACTGTATTTAGTCTTATCTGCTTCTACATGTTTTTAAATACTTATTAATATTTCTGGTACTGGTGGCGGTCAGTTCCTCAAGTTGTATATACAATAAAAAAATTTGAAAAAAAACGAATTGAAAAAAACTTGAAAACGTATGAAAAAACATATAAAAAAAGTTCAACGTATTAAAAAGTTTCCAACATATAAAAAAAGTTCAACACAACAAAAAAAAAGTCATACATGTAAGAAAAGTTCAGCGGCTGAAGTTGATTTTTCCGGTCGAACTTTTTTTTCCTGTTGAACTTTTTTTCCGGTTGAACTTCCTTTTCCAGTGGATCTAGTAAAAGTGACATCACTTGAATGTCGCCAGTTATATAATAATATTAATATTTACATAGAAATACGTTATGAATGATTTTTGGTTTTTTTTGCCACATTAATAACGAATTTGAATTGTTAAAAAAACTCTTGCTTTTCTTAATTTATTAATTTTTCCAATTGGAATGAATGCACACACACACACACGCGTCCGCTCTTCCACTTCCTCCCTCCCCCTATCTCTCTCTCACTCTCTCTCTCTCACACACACACACTTTTTTAACAGCGAGTGCCAGTTTATTCATTGAGGGAACGAATACGATAAACACAAGTATAACAAACGAAGTGGAAGGAAGTAAAGCATCAAACACCACTGAAAGTCCTATAATTAGTATAAGAAACAAAGCGGTATTTGATGCGGGCGGTGCTAATTTGACAAATTATTCAAATGTTTATACAACTTTGATAAGCATTACAAATGAAGATACTAAGTCGAATGTTGTCAGAATGGTATTAAATGGAACACTAACTGGAGCAGGTTTTGCAAATGTTGATTCTAAGTATTCAATTGTAGATACTGACACAAAGGCGAGTGCTATCGCAAACGGAACAACAATTTTTAAACTATATGTAAATAGTGCTTCAACTCAACAAATCAAGCTTAGAAGTTATGATATATACCTATCGCCGAGTGATGCATTAACTTTTACGCAGAAGTCTGTCTCTGCTGCTGGAGGAGGAAATGTCAATATTATCGCTAACTTCGTAGAAGACCAATAGATATTTGCAAATTCACACTCTCACTACGCTTTCGTGTGTTTTGCAAACATCGTAAAAAAATATAAAAAATATTACATTGTAAAACGATGTTTTAGAAATAGACGAAAGTCGCAGACGAAAGTCTAATTTCTAAAATATCATCAGAGATATTTTTTTACCGCATCTTTATTATTAAAATAAGGTTGTTGAATTAAATATTCAAGGTATGGTTTATCAATCTTAGCAACATCTTCAATTTTCATTTTTTAATACTTACCATATTGAAGAAAAATGTCCGCTTCGTGCTGTGCTATCTCTTCACCTACATTAGTCTTTATTTCGGTAATGCCAGTCTCTTTTAAATCAGCCTCCTTAAAAGGTGTGCTTGGCTCTTCGTCCAACACGTTTTCTAACGGAATAACTACTTTCACATTGTCATCACGTGGTTTATATTGCTCATAGAAAGAAGCAATATCAGGCTTAGTCCATTTAATTGAAGGTTTCTTAATTTCGCTGTCAAGGCTCCATTTCTCAATTTCGTTCAAATAGTCCTGTTTGGTGTTCAGGTCTGTCATCATATATATAATATAAATATTAATTTTTTATAAATATCTTTTTACATCACTTTTAATGTCCGTAAATTTCTCAAACCACGGCTGTTTCATAACCAATGCATTCAAGATATGGCTTATCAATAAGTGCGATATCTTGAACCTTCTTCCCGCGATACTTACCAAATGGAAAAATATCCCTTGGCTTGCCTGCCCGTGCATTTTCAATCATTTGGATTTCGTCAGTAATTATCTTTTTAACATCGGTAAGAGAAAATGTTTCTTTTTTATTTTCAATAGAGAGTTTTTCAAACTTCTCACATAGTCTGGTGAGGGTGGTCATTGGTCTCTATAGACTGGTAAAAAAAAATTATGGAAAAAAATTAATTAATTGATATCATTAATCTAGGAGCGGATATGGAAGCCGTGAGGTATACTATCATTTTTGTTGATAAACTCACGACCGCACCATTTATTATCATTAACTTTCTTTTTTATGTTTGTAGTATGAACTATGCTGAAATGGTTAATGTTTTGCTGTTTGCTATTTCGTGATAAATGAATTTTCTTCATTTGAAAATCTCTAACATTTTCAATACTTTCACCTAAATCCATCTTTTCATATACTTCTGGATTTAACCCTTTTGAATTCAGCCCCTTACCTCTGAGGTGGTAGTATCTCTTTTTTACTCCTTCATTTTCATAGCATTCGATTATATGAACACCTTTGTCTTTATGTTTCAAGTCATTCTTAGTAAGGTAGGGGAGCTTCATTCGTTGTAAATTCTAACATATACAATTTAGGAGCAATCCATATTCCTCTTATTATCTTACAACAATCTCCTAAGTTGTCTGTTATTCCACCAAGAGATTTATCACCAAGTCTTTTAATTAGTTTGGCAACCTAACATGCAACACTAGACTATCGGTATCGGTGTAATAGAAATCAGCCTCTATGTCTTTATTTGGATTAGACTCTTTTATGTAGTTATACATAATTCGCCTGCTATATGCTAGAATGAAAGCCCCGTAGTGAGAAGGTTTAGTTATGCTCTCTTCAATTATTCCTTTCTAGGAATTCCAGATACGTGCCAAAGTTTGTTTCCGTCTTTATCTTTGAATTCAACCACATCAGATATATAATTTTTTGTCCAAAATTTCAAATACTCCTCATTTGATTCAATCTATTCTGCTTCTGTTGGGATAGGTCGTTGCATCATCTTTTCGTATAACGAATTCATAAATAGTTTGGCTAATAAATATTGCGGTGTTCCTTTCTCGCTATTTTCTTTCGCCTTAAACATTTCTAATATATATTCTTTGAATACTGGTTCTGCTCTGTATAGTATCCTTATGAATTGTTATATCGTAGCCTTCCTTAATCATATCTTCAATATCAACACTTGTAAGCCATTGGTCTTTCATATCGGTCAAATGCCACTTTAATGAACCCATTTTATTTCTCTGTCCTATTCTTGAATGTAATATGTCTTTTGGTGAGATGTAATCAACATTGTAAATACCGATAGGAAGATTATTATTATTATAATCAAATGGTGCAATAGCCAGTTTAATTTCTCCAACCATAAATAAATTAAGCATCGCTGTTGGGTATAAAGATACTACATCCGCATCAACTAAATAATCGGTTAATTCGTCAAATGTGATTTTCCCTGCTAAGTAGTCCTTGTATTGTTTTGAAATAAATCTTTTTCTGCTTGGATATGTTCTTGCTCCGATAAACGCTTTTCTAAACGCTTTCTCTTGTTCAATAGTTGGAAGTCTTACATCATGCTTACCATCAATCATTTTCTTCCAGATATTGAAGGCGAGGCTTGAAGTTGAAATGTATGAAGTTAAATTCACTGAGTGTTTTTCAAATATCTCTGTGTTTATTTTGTCATATAGTCTTTTAACCCCGTAACATCACACTTCAAATATTCAAGACACTTATTTCTTAATTCTTCACTCATTGTTTCCCAAGTAGTTGCCTTGTCGTGGTCAAAATCTCCTTTAAGAGTTTTACATTTCATATTTTCTAAGTTTTCTTTTAATGTCCCCTGAGTATGCTTACACATATCCCACATTTTAATATTTTCAAATTGTAAAGAAATTATTGAGCCGTTATTAATCATGTGAGATTTTGGTTTGATACCTCTTCTTATTAATTCCTGTTTAATGAAGTAGTGGTCAAAGTTCGCCCCGTTAAATCCATTCACATATAAAATTGGTGGTTCTTCATCTTTATTTCTCTTCTCTTACTCCTGCTACTTTCTTGACTGGATTACGAAGCATTCTATTACCCCATTCTATTGTTAATTTTTGTCCTCTCTCTAAGACTAAATCAAGAAATTTAGAAATACAATCAATACCAGCATAATATTTAAATCCTTCCGTCTCTTGAGTATATCCGACTATATAGCAGTCGTGAATATCAAGCCGTCAGCAAGCGTGTTATTTCTAAAAGTTTCTAGGTCGTAATGAATAACTTCATCTTTATTATTATATTTTTCTTTATGAGACTTCGGTATTAAATGTCTCTTTCCATTCTTTAATATTTCTCTATTCGCATAATTAATAACTTTTGGATTACAAGTATGTTTAGTAAAATACTTAGTTAAGCATTTTTTGCATTTCTTTTTATATCTTTTAATTAATCCAAAATAGTGATTATTCTCTAAGTAAATCATAATATCCGCTTCTTCTCCTATTTTGTTCGTGTTTATTGTCTCCTTTGTTAGAGAATTTGTTATTTCGTATGTCTTTCCTTCCTTTATCAAAGTATTAAGGATTTTAACGGTGGTAGAGAATGGTATACGGCAATCATTAGAAGGATTGAATTGTTCTCTAATATCATTACATCTTTTTCTGTTAATAAGTGGCATATTAACAATGTCGTTACAAAGGAAGAATAAGCAATTATTATTTTTGCTGGCGGGAGATATTAATATACTTTCCTCATATTTCGTTTGTTTGCTTTTGTATTTTCCCTCATAGCATCCTCCTCCGTTTTCTTGAACTACTACTACCTTAGCATATTCAATAATCCTGTCATAACCTAGTCCAGATGCTTCAATATTACTTATGTTAAACTCATTCAACATTTCAATAAAATCATCGTAGTTTTTTATTTGAAAAGAATTAAATGTTTTCTTTTTATAATATCTATTTCATTCTTCGTGGTCTGTTATGTATGTTATAGTGATATGAACATCAGCATTTCCTGTCATACCATTTCTTTTTGCATCTAATTGTATAGGAAGTAGAACCTCTCGCTCTAATGCGTCCGTATCATAAAATTTTATGTCTAATCCTTGCTTCTCGTATGTAAGAGAGTTTAATCTATTGTCTCGCCTAGATTTTAACTCTACTACTTTAAATTCCCTTTTGTTTTCTCTGGTTGTAGTTTTCCTCAAATTCGCCCTTACCTTCGCTAGTTCTACATTTTCCTTCGTCGGTCTTGGCGGTAATGGTGATGGCATATTTTACTTTTATATTAGCGTGGATATAAAAATAATGGAAATAAATCAAATTGTTTTACCTTTTTATATATATAAGATTGTCTTACCTTTAACATGAAATTCATTCATATGTTGATTGATTATAAAAAATCATTTTTTTGTTTTCGTTTTTGTTTTATACTCCTCTCGCCTTCATTTCTTCATATTCCTTAAGCATATGTTGGTTGATTATAAAAAAATCATTTTTTTGTTTTCGTTTTTATTTTATACTCCTCTCGCCTTCATTTTTTCATATTCCTTAAGTTTTCTGTTTCGTTCTTTTAATTGCTCCTTCCTCTTTTGATTAATTTCATCCTTATTTCTTTTGTAATATGCGAGAGCCTTTTCGGAGTTAGCCTTTCGTTTGTCCTCGGGCGTGAGATATTTCTTGTGTCTCCCCATATCTATATTATAAGTAATATAATTTATTTCTTTAAATGATTTTACATTTTAAATTAAATTATTATTTAATACAATCATCACCCTTAATTTAAGTTGTGCGCTTCTTCACAAATTTGCCATTTGTGAATATTAAACATTGTTGGAACCTCTAATGCTTTGTTTTTCTGCTCATTCCAAAACTTAAACGCTTTGCTATATCGTTGAAGCGTTTCTCTTTTTGTGTATTTCTTAATCCTTCTATCGTCTGCTAATGCTTCTGGAAAATGTAAGTTGTATAG
This sequence comes from Paulinella micropora, assembly GCA_019918135.1. Taxonomy (NCBI): domain Eukaryota; phylum Cercozoa; class Imbricatea; order Euglyphida; family Paulinellidae; genus Paulinella; species Paulinella micropora. The sequence goes on from WBZZ01005553.1 coordinate 147,124, forward strand.
TTCTTTCAATTCATTGTCCGCTTGTATTATTATAGAAGACACATTATATAAGTAATAATATTTATTTCTTTAAATGGTTTTACATTTTAATTTTTATAATATCTTTCCATGTCGTCGTTTCTACGAATTATACGAATAAATTTATGTCCTCCTATCATAACCTCTTCTTTCTCTGCGAAGTAGTCTCTATGAAAGTCAGATTTTTCGTGTTGATATTTTCCATATATCCCTATTACCTTACCGCATACACATGTATATTTCTGTTTTCTTCATTCCTTTACATATTCCGCTATCTTCTGTTTGCGACTATCCATAATGCTTATATTAATGTTCTTTTATTTATATGTTAGATTTTTTTTTTGGAGGTAGTCCAAAATAAAGAGGGTGCTAATCTCTTTTAGATTATAGGTAGGGGGCTTTTTGGGGTGTTTTGTGCTCTCGTATTGATTTTGTTTTTATTTAAAAGTAAAAGTAAAGCGGAAAAAATTTTGCTTGATTTTTATTTTTATTTAAAAGCGAAATTAAGAGAAGAGAGATTTCTTTATTTTGTTTGCTTGTATTGATTGAAATTTTGATTTTTTATTTTGCTGTTTTAACGCTTCGTATTGAAAGTTCAAATGTTTTAACGCTTCGTATTGAAAGTTCAAACTATCAATAGGAAGCGTCAAATGAAATTTACGAGGTTGTTTTGAGGCACGAAAAAACGACCCTTGTAAATTTCATATTATACTACTCACACACACACACACACAACACAACACAACACACCACAACACACCACAACACAACACACACCACACACACACACACACACACACACACACACAACACAACACACACACACACACAACACAACACAACACACACACAGGTATAAGAAAAGGTAGCATATTTACCTATCTGCGCCTACAATCCCACTCCCCGTAGCGCGAGAACCGTAGCTAATAGGGCCGGGATAGATTGGTAAATATCGTCGGATGAGAGCTCACTTTCCGAGCCCGGGTCCGTTTCCTCGTGGGTGTCAGTCTCCTGTGGAGACACACCATTGAGCACCTTGCGTGACCGCTGAGTTTTGCCCTTCATCCCCGTTGTACGTCAGGTGCTTACAAAATGCAAATTTGAGTTTGGAGATTTTCGAGTTCAAATTTGAATTTGAATTTTGAACTATCTACTCCCCCCTTCTATGGCGATCTGCCATAGACGTACGACGGTATGAATATTTGCTGCCGTACCATCCCGTTTACAGTTGCTACTTCGTCCGCTCTGGTCCTGCTTTCTTTGGCGACCAGATCGGCAGTTTACGTTGTTGGCGAGTGTGGGAGTGAGACAGATTCGAGTGCCTGCATATTTTCCAGAACTTATGCCCCCTGAACTTGTTTTCTAAAATGTTAACGGTATATGCGTGCGCACAATGGTACTGGCACTTTCAGGGAGGAGATTTTGAAAGGCTTTGCGAATGGGACGAACTTGACTTTCGTGGCGCGGCAGTATCGGCATTGTATTCCTCTATAATTTTAATACATCAATTCTAGTAGTTTTGTTTTCATGACTTAGTAAGTTACAAAAACGTGAAAATACTTACTTGAAATTTTGAAAGTTTCAGTTTTTGTACATATATATTTTACTTTCACTCAGTTCTAAAATTATTGTATTAAATTATTTTCTTTTCGCAATTATATATAATATTTTGAATATTTGAATTGATCAGTTTCTTTACAATAAAATAAAAAGTTCAACCAGTATAAAAAGTTCAACCTATGGAAAAAGATCGACCGGACTTATAAAAAAAGATCAAACGAATAAAAAAATATCAACAGTAAAAATTTTCATATAAAAAAGTTCTACCTATAACAAAGTTCAATATGTATAAAACGTTCAACCGTGTCGAACTTTTTTTATAGGTTGAACTTTTTTTATAGGTTGAACTTTTTTTACAAGTTGAACTTTTTTTATAAGTTGAACTTTTTTTATAGGTTGAACTTTTTTAATAAGTTGGTTGACATCACTTGAATGTCGCCAGTTATTTATAATAATATCAAGTTCAAGTTTGATTACAAGGAAGCATTCCTTCAACATGTCACAAGTTATTAATAATCAAAACAACATCAGCAATATTATTAATATTCATAATTATTATACTTATAATTAATATATATTACAGAAAAAGTGACATCGATGACATATATAATAAAGAATATTAATATTAATATCGAAGTATAGGTTTCCATCTATGAGAGTATTTCATTTATATGTTTCCATCTATGAGAGTATTTCATTTATATGATTACTGCGCTTCCTGTTGAGTAGCAAGAGTTTTATTATTATAATAAAAGCAATGTCTGTGTAAAGATTTTTAAAAACTGTTTAGGGCACCTACGCCAACCCCGCGCTGCCAACCCCATCCCGACGCGCGGAGCGCGGCGGGGTGGGGTTGGCAGTGTGAGTTTGTATACAACTCTTCAAGTAGGCAGATACAACGAACTCTTAATAAGAACACTATGGCTGCTTTGAGTCCTGACTCTGAGTGAGCAGGTGAAATACAAGTAAATAGTAGAGAGGTCACTTCGTTTATTTACATAATTTCGAACTGATTGCAGGCTTGGGTGCAACGTACGATCAAGGGTAGAACGTAAATTGGGAGGTCTCCTGTTCTCAAACGGATAGTGTCGCGAGTCTTCAAGTTAAACAGTCATAAACGGATAGTGTCGGGTTGTTGGACTTGAAAATTCCCAAATCGATTTGGGAAGCCTCAAGGCGAAAACGACTGGCAATGGAAGACAAGTTAGATATTGTGTTTTTCCGTTCTTGTCCACAAATTTACCGTAAAAGCATTTTCACGGGGAATTCGGGGGAAAATGTAATCCGAACAGAAAAAATAGCAATAGCTAAAAAGAACTTTGAACTGATCGTTTGAAATCATTTCTGAACGAAATCGAAAACTAGTTAGTGAAGTCGAAACGTCGTGCAGAGGATCCTGAATCTAATGAACCGGTCAAAAAGAGTGTCTTATCAACGGTAAAGGTTTTGGCCGGTCGTTAAGGTGCTCAGTCTGATAGCTCCCCCCCCCCCCCTCCCCCCAGACCTAACGGTTGAATTGAGTTGCGTACAGAATGAGTGATTAACGAACGAAGTATGTTGTATCACTAAAAAAAAGGTGTCAAAAAGGAAAAAGAGAGGTGGGTGAATCTCTTAAACCATTGGAGGGTAGAAGAGTGGTGCGTCTATATTTGCGCAATGCGGATGATGATCAGCCAGGGCTGGATATCCATGATTTGCAGCAGGGCTGGGACAGTGAGGCGCAGTAGCGAGCGGTGATATCGGGAGGCGATGTCGAGCCGTAGAAAATTAGGTGGCCGGGATCACAAAGCCAAGATGAACAAATGAAGCACCAAGTATGCCGTACCGATATAACCACTGAGGGGTTCAAGTTCGGTGAGAATAATCGTTGACCTGCAGGCACAAGAGGCGATCAAGGACTTACATGGGTACGTCGGTCATGGAGTAATATTTCCAGTGATGATGACGGTTCAAGTGGGAAAAGCGCTGGGCGGGGGGCGGGTGAAGCCATTACGATGGGTAAAACCCACTTGAGAGTGATAGGGGGTGGCTACTCCTTGGAGTGAGCTTGCTTGCCCTTCTTCAAGACGTGAAGCGGGAAGGATTCGCCGGTGATGAGAGTACCTCGAAGACGCTTAAGAACGTTAGCGGAGAGTCGGCCTTTGTCCTTGATCTTTTTGAAGGGACGCCATGAGATGTGTCGATGAACGACTTGATCGTTGGTGATATCGAAGAGGAGGGGCTTCCAGAAAGTCAGGGGTTTACTCCAACTGTGAATGGTAGCTTTGTCCTTTGTGTCTTCGTAGATGGGGCGGAAGAGGGGGTTGGTGTCCGAGGTGATACCAAGCTGATGGATCACGAGGTCATCCTCCTCATCTTCCGGATTCTCGTCCAAAACAGTGCCAAGTTTGACTTGGTTACGGTTGATGAAAGCAACGACTTCGCCAGTGGTGTAGTTGACAGTGTCATCATCATAGTCGTCCACTGCAACTGGGTTGAGCGGGGCGACACCATCAGTGGGGGCAGCGTACGGAGAGAGGTGTGAGCGGTCGATCCATTTCAATATCCTATTGATCTTGAGGTGGCGGAGTTTAAAGCAGTTAGAGTTGACCTGCTCTAAAATCGTGTAGGGGCCGTCGAACTGAAGAACAGACGAGGCGGGGATGCCTTGCTTTGAGGGTTTAGGGCGGTAGACAGTGACGGTGCCGTCAACCTTCCACTCCTTAATGGCTTTGCGGCGGCCCTTGTTCTTCTGAGCAACAGATCGGGCGCCGTGACTGCAGCGCGAGCGCGGCGTAGTAGTTCGATCTGCTCTGAAGATTGAAGCGAAAGCGTAGAGGAAGCGTCGAGAGCCGCGCTTGAGGCGGAGGCGCGGGCAGTAATGATCTCCGAGGAATCGAAAAAGTCCAGTGTGCATCGAGGTTTGCGTGCCAACATACCCTCAAAGGCGGTTGTACCTGTAGCCGTGGACACATAGGTGTTCTGGGCGAAGGAGAGGGACGGGATGATGCTAGGCCAATTCGATTTGTCTGCCTTGGGTAGAGATTGAATTGCGGTGCGGATCGCCTTGTGCCGGCATTCCACGAAGCCGAGTTGATGGTGTGAGAAGGGTGCGGTGGTCAGCCAGTCGAGGCCGGCCTCACTGCAAAAGCGTTTGGCTACAAACCAGCTGTGGTAGTCGGAGAAGATGGACTCCGGAAAACCAAAAATGTATCCCCATCGGTTGAGGATGATCTCAACTGTTTCTTCGGCTGTGGTAGAGATGCAGGGGATGAATTGAAGATATCCTGAGAAGAGATCGATGATCGTCAGGATATACTGAAAAACAACGCCCGGAATGCCGACGTGCACATGATCGATGCCGATGCCTTGGCTTTGACTGCTCCACTTCAGCGAAGAGTAGCGGCCGTGGTTGAGAGTGAGGCGGGCGTGGACCAGTTGGCAAAAGTGGCAGTCGCGGAGGGCGGCGAGGACATCAGCGAGCATAATATCCGTGCCGTCAGTACGGAACCAAATATAGCGCTCCTTGATGAAGGGGACGAGTTCGGTGTTTTGGCGTGGTTCTGCATCAAGTGGGCGTAGTTGATCAGCGGGCGGCGCAGCTCTTCTGGAACGTAGATCTTCGGTGTTGACTGTTTGGCGTCGGCGAGGACGGCAAGGCCCTGACGAAGGGTCAATTCTGTTGATCCGGCGGAGATGGTAGAGACGTCATCGGTCCAGAGAGGGGCTGTAAGAGTGTCTTGTCGTTGTGCGTCCATGATTTGTGGCGCGTGACGCGAGGACCGTGCGAAGTAGCGACAAGAGGGTATATATAATGTTGTTCCATGCCGAGGCCAAAGACTAGCCACACTAAGTTGTCGTCAAGAAATAAAATCTTACGACACGTCTCGACGGCCTCCTGTGGGAGTGTATCGTCCGGGACGCAGTGGACAAGGTCTTGCGGCATGAGCAGGGCAAATGGCTTACGAAGGGCGAACATGTCACGTGCGACGGCCGGAGAGCGTTCAGCGGAGGGAATGACAATAGCTAGGTCCCACGGGGCTTGAATGCTTCGTAGTGTTGGGCCGGCGCGGATGATGCGGCAGGAGAGAGACTTGAGTTCCGTTTCCAAAGCAGCATGTGTGCCTTCGACGGCGAGCCAGAGGGTAGAGCCTGCTTTGGGCAGTGGAATGGTTGCGAGGAGCTGTAGGGTTGCTTCGGCTTCACCGATGAGAGTCGGGGCGCCTGGGCTTATGCAAGGGACACGGGACAATCCATCCGGAAGGAGGTTTTGTTTACCGGGGAGGTATTCGACCTTAAAGCGGATCGTCTGAAGATTTTCCAGAACCCATCCGACGACCATGGGGCTGCAAGCGTGCCATAACCAAAAGAGTGGTCGGTGATCGGTGACGATAGTGAGTCCGTGGTCGCTGGCATCGATGTAGTAGCGGCACTGTTGAACTCCGTAAATTACGCCATAGGCTTCTCGCACGTAGGTCGCCCAGCGGGTTTGCGTGTCTGTGAACTTGAAAGAAAAGTATTGGATAACCGGGGCGCCGCGGTCAGGGCCAGTGTGAAGGGCACCCCCGTGCCTATTTGGCTAGCATCCGCCCGAAGGCAAAGATGTGAGAAGAGTCGTACTTGACCAGGACGGGGAGCGTAGTAAGCACGCGGCGGAGCTTCTTCATACATTTCCGCTCTTCCCGATGGAGGTAGGGTTGACCTGCTGGTCGGGCGTGAGTGGACTTGAACAAGTTCGTAAGAGGTGATACAAGGCGGGAGTAGTCGGGGATGTGGGCCTGTATGAAGTTGGTCATACCCAGAACGGATCGAACTTCAGACACATTGGAGGGATCAGCCATTCGGAGGATGGCGTCGATCTTCGCTGTGACAGCGGCGATACCTTTCTTACTGCATTTCTTGCCGATTATTGTCAGTTAATGGTATCCCAAGCGGAGTTTGCGCGCCGATCCATGAAGGCCGGAGGTGTCCATACTTGAGAATATACCACGAATTTGGTTCAGGTGTGTTTGAAAGTCGTTTGCACCAGCGGTAACGTCGTCGAGATAGGCGCCTGCAGTAGAAATAGCTGGGGGGGCGGCTTGTTCCAAAAGGGGAGTGGTTGGAATGACTTCTCGATCGCACGTTGGAAATCGCCGGGGGCACGATATACACCTAGAGGCATAAAGTTGGGGACCAATAGACCTCGAGGGGTCCACACGGCTAAAACATCTCGGCTGTCATCGTCCGGGTTCAGGCGAAGGTGGGAGAAGCCGTCTACCATGTCGATGGAGCTGAGATAGTGCCAGCCGGCGAATCGTTCTCGGTAATGATCCGGGTTTGAAAGACCTGGGACTGGGAGGTGAAGGTTGTCATTGGGCATGCGGTAGTCGTAAACGTTCCGAATGTCTCGGATGACCTCTTTCGCGATATCCTCGAATTTCCCGACCGGGCAACTGCGGCTCGCCCATGCGCATTGAGAGGAGGCGTAGCTCCATGTGCCGGCGCTGAGGACGTCCGTAGCCCAGCTAGAAAGATATTCGCCCACTGCCGGAGTCCAGCGCGGGCATGGAACTGCAACTGGTTTGGCACTCGGTTTGAGGCGAAGGGACACGACAGTATGTTTGAAGATGCCTGCCTTGTCCTGAAAGATGTGGTCGAATTCGCGGATGAGGGCCCAGAGTTGGTCTTGTTGGGGTTTGGTGAGGCTTGGGTTGACTGCTTCAGGGGGAAACTTAGGACCTGTTGGTGCCGCTTTTTGTTCCGCTCGCTTGGTTAGGAAGTCGCGGCAAAGTCTTTCAGAGATGAAGAACCACGGAGTAGGATGGGTTCCCTGGACTGTTGATGCAGTGCAGAAGAGCATGCGAGGGTGTCTTCCATGAAGGAGTCCGCGTATGGAAACGGCGGGCCGATGTTGGTCTGAAGCATCAGAGGAGCGGGCAGCCTCAATTGTTTGGAGTCTGGAGGATGCCCCAGATTTAGTTGTCAAGCTTGACTTTGCGTATTGCCCAAACTCTGAGTTAGGCCAGTGCCAGGCCGAGCGAGCATATTGAATTGGCGGCAACTCCGAGATTTATGGTCGAGAAGTCGTCGTCTTGAAGGTGCGGCTCGATAATCGGAAGAGGCAATGTGGCCAGGTGACAGAGGAGAGGTTGCTTTTGGGCAATCCGCAAAGTTCACACTTTCCTTGTTCCGAGGGTGTTGCGAACGTCGCGTTGTTGAGTGAGGAGGAGAAGTCGCAGATGTCTGGGTCGTAGTCGGCGTTGATGGCAAACTGCTTGACGACGAACCGCTTGACGAGGATCCACTTGACGAAGACGACGAGGGGCCTTGTCCACCGTCCTTTGAGTCGTCATCGCCGTGATGCTTCTTGTTCTCACTGGGCTTGCAGCCAAAAAAGGGCTGTGGTCTAACAGGATAGGCACGAGTTACCTGGCAACGGTGCGGCCGGTGCGTCAGAACCAGTGACCGCTGGTGGATGAGCCAGGGTTGATGGAGGCTGAATTGAGGCTAACGGTGGCTGTGCTGGGGCCGGTGGTTGCGGCGCTGGGGCCGGTGGTAGCGGCGCTGGGGCCGATGGAAGCTGAGCAGGGGCTATTGTTCCTGACGATGAACTCGAGCTGGATGACGAACTGGATGAGGAACTTGAACTTGACGAAGAATCAGGTTGATCATCGTACTTCTCAGGGGAATACACTATCTCGTAAGGATGTGATGACGATGCTTGAACGTCGAATCCAGCATGGATACTGTAGGTGTGGGGATGTCCGATTCGGTAGTGTCTCCGCGTCTCTCCTGGAGAGAGTGTAAATACATGGGAGGTCTCAGGTTCTGGGATTAGCAATCGCTCGTACACGAGGTCTCGGGTACTCATTTGTAGCCTGTTGTAGAAACGGTCGAGCTTTTCCTCCGTCCTGAACTCCTTGAGGTTGATCCACCGGTGTTCGAGGTGGCCTTCGTGTTGAAGGGTGTTATACTTAACACCTGTGCGCCAAACGTTGAAGTGTCGTTGAGCGTGGCGTGACGGTAGCATACGGATAAGTGGGGTTCTGTATGGGTAGCCACGGAATCGTTTGCCTCGGGAGTACGGGTTGATGATATCCGTCGAACATGGGACAGTATGGGGTTGGTGGTGTACCACATGAATTTCCTTACTTGAACGTCGTCCGGTTTCGCTGGCGATTGTCATAAGAAAACACTGGGCTAGATGCCACTGGACGTTTTCATAACGTATCCAATGGAATTCGCATGAGAAAAAATCCCTAATCGGTGTGTCCGGGAGTGCCTTCCAGTTGGGTGCTTGTTGAAGGTAGTGACGGGTAGCGGCGTCGTCGATCGAAACTATTCCGTCGAACTTCGTTACACACACTGCTTGTCCCATGTAGTGGTTAGGGTTAAAGAATGAACCCAAAAACAGCGCGTGATGTTACTATCGTCGAAGTAGGTGAGCGGCAGGTCGACAATGCAATCGTAAGACCGCTCATGTACTGCACGTAGTTCTGGCACGATGTCTCCGCGATCGTGGTCTTAGTAGGTGTCATTTGCGACGATTTTGAGCCATATCGGGTCGTTACACGGGAGGCGATGAAAGCAATGCTTTAGAGCAAAGCAGCGTTCTCGAGTTGGGAGTCGAAAGACACGGCGTTTGTATAATGATGTCGAAATCGGCAGCGGGTGAAATCGTAGATGCTTAACTTCGGTTTGCTCCATACTGCACCACGGGAATAGGAGTTCTCCTCAAAGGACGGCTGCTAAGGGTGATGCACTTGGGTTTGCTCCCACAAGTAGGCCGAGGTACGAAGTTCGATATCCCCATGGGCGGACAATATGGTCGAAGGACATTCCTGCTTCGAAGTACGGGACATCGCCAGTAGGTTCGATGTTAGGTCCGACTAGAGAGGATGCAATAAGTTGAGCAGTGTTTCTACCGTTTTGCGGGCGAAATGGAATATGATAGCAGTGTGTTTGCTTTCATAAAACCGTGACATCATGGTGGAACCTTCCGGGATCTGGAAGATGTCTTCAAGTGCGGTTTTCGTAGACGTATTGCCACTGCGGCGGGTCATCAAGGGAGCCGATGTAGTGTCTGCACGGACCAGGCACATGGCTTCGGTGTTGACGACTGCGAGGGGGCGTCTGGTGCCCGAAAGAAGAGCTAGGCCATGTGTGAAGTCTTCAAAAGTCTCCGGATCTAACTCGTGTGCGTTGTTACGAGGTGGCCAGTAACGCTGCATCAAGATAGTAGGGCGATCGCGGTGGAAACCTTGGATGGCTTCAGAGAACTCTGTTGAGTATTCATTGTCCCAGTTGGTCTTTCCATACCATTGTCGCGGTTCTGTGTGAGCGTATATTCTGCTTACGCTGGTATGTGGTAACTTAGCATCCCGCGGGAGGAAACTTCTTACTAAAAGTGGCCTATCGGCGAAGTGGTTGTAATCCGCCGAAGGGAGAAGCCAGTCTTCAGTCACTTGCAAGGTAGGCGGGCTACTAAGGGGTTGGAAACGGAAAACTCCGTGGCGGAGCAATTGTATCCTAGGATGGTAGCGTTCCACTCTTGGGTAATGCATGTGCACCATTGTGGAGTCCGGCCATAGGCCTGAGCGTAAAGTGCTTCGGGATCCAGTATCCAGGTGACGGCAATGCGGATGAGTGCCTGGAATCATGGTCATGGCTGCTGTCGGGAAGAACGTGGCGTAAATGTCCCGAACAATGTAGAGTTCCTTGTCCATGCCTGGACTGGTAGTCGGTTGGGTGAGCCGGGGTGGCGAAGGCGAGACTGGCGGAACTTGAGAGCAAGGAGAAGAGGGCACCGGTGATATTGAGCGTTCGCGTTTGCTTGAAGAGCGCCGCCTACTCTGTTGAAAGTTGTGACTAGATGTTAGAGGAACAGCTGGAGCTTGTAACGACGGAGGGTTAGTCAGCGCAGTCTGGAACGATTGCGGTGTGCCAGGTGCAGGGGCCGATGGTTGGCCAAGGGCCGATGTAGTTGAAGATGCTGTCGATGATGAGGATGAAGCCTGCATCAACGATGGCGATGACGATGACGATGAAGATGATGATGATCCGAAGGAGAGAGATCGCACAGTCGGACTGCGTCTCGGGTCGGCCCGCTGAGTATGTCGGATAAGCGACCAAGCACGGGCATCGTTATAATAATCCTCATGTGTGATCAGATCAGAGGATGGCTTGTGTTTCTTTGAGGCACTAAATCTGATTTCTTCTTCTTCTTCCTCTTCTTCATCGTCTTCGTCGTGATCTGTCAGTACCCTCCCATCACATGGTCGCTTCTTTTCGGACATGAACAGTTGACTGTGCGGCCGTAGAGGTGGGCTTGCGAAGTTGACAAAAGATCGTAGGAGTCCGAAGGTTGTGTAACACGGAGCTTGAAGTGCCCGCAACACCCCGCGCGCCTTCCATATGACTACCCGGTCCTACACACCCTCTTCGCTGGTGCCAACGCCCTCGCCTCTACGAATTGCGACTATCCCAACAGTTGTCACCGGATGCGTTTGGGTCGCCAAACATCCTCTCAGTCGCCCATTCATCGGCAAGACTACATGCGCTTTGGATTCAGCCTGCCATTGTAAAGGCGTCGCTCGCTTATCGTGGGTTCTACAACGCGGCTTTACTATCCGGCAGCTACCGCCTGTGACAGCACGCTCATCCGCCGGCATCGACGCAGTCCTCACCGACGGCATCGAACTCTTTGTTTCCGCTGGCCCAACGTCGCCGCTTCATACAATTACCGTTTATGTGTCAGCTCACCTGCCTGATCGTGTGGATCTACTCTTCGCCAACGAGGTGACCGCACAGATCAACTTGTCCAACGACGAGGCCCAGAGGATCAAGCCAACGGACTACATCCCTTTGAAGCCCACAGCAAGACAGATCGTCTACGAGACGGAATTTCATCTCTTCGATGAGCCACTTCAGGTGGGCGACCGTCAACTAGCAACCATCAGCTATGACTTCTGCCCGGAGACTCTGGCTGAAATGACTTCTTACCCGACCTCTAAGATTCAGAAGAGGCCGCTGATGGCTTTTCGTCATATACCCGACCTCTAAGATTCAGAAGAGGCCGCTGATGGCTTTTCGTCATATTGACGACGCTGTCGACGAAGTTTGCATTCTTTAAACGAATGTTTGGGGAGCTGGCCCTTCTTCAAAAAGTTGTTGTGCTCCTTGCAGTAGGTGCATGGTAGACCCGTAAAAAGTTTTCGATCGATCTGGCTCGACGAGGGGCCCGGTGGGTCGGTCTTCAAACGCTTGATTTGGCGAGTCGACGTATGTAGAGGGGCAGTCTGCGTCATTGCCATGGCGTCCGCCTTACGTTTCTGCCAAGCGGGGCGGTTAGTGCTGGTGTTCGTCGCAGTAGTCGTTCCTTGCCGGCACTGCTGACGTCTTGGACGAACAGAGACCCGTCTATACGTAGATGGGTCTTTGATGTCGGTGCGGACCGGAGTCTCCATCCCAAGAAGGATATTCCTGCATATCGTTTGGGTCGAGGGTCCTGGCCCAAGGGAGGACGTCATCCAGATTGCGCGGCCAGCCAACGCCATGCGTAAGTAGGACTTGGTCCGAATGCTGGTTCCATCGGTCGCGTTCCATCGGGGTGAGCATACGGCCTAAGTCCTCAATCTGGTTTCCATCGCAGATGCTCACGCCAGCTGCATGTGTAGTCTCGTAAAACGTAATACACCGTTGGATGTACGCATGATGGTGACCGTAACTCTGTCTCCCCACTCGTTAACATTACTGATGGCGTGCATAATGGCCAGTCGAATTGGCGTGTTGGCGATGTGATAGTTGACTGCCAATCCCGTGCGAAAACAGTTCGATCAGACGTCGGTGTTCGAAGTGTCGGCGTGACTGCAGATGTCAGGGCTGAGGGTAGCATCGGCGTTGACGAAGTCAGCGTAGCTGTTCCAGGAGTCGAAGACGTCGAAGGGTGGCTCGAACGGGTCGTAGCCGCAGATGAACGTCCGGTGGGCTGCAGAGTTGTCGGACCAGTCTGGTTCGATGAGGGAATGAATGTGGCACCAGCGATTGTGCCGGGGAGTGCAGTGACCTGGAGTGACCTTGTTAATCCGACAGTGGGGGCGGTGACTGGGTAGTAGTTGTGAAAAGCTTCTACGGGGATGACGTGGCCAATGTCGTGCCAGAGCTTCTCTGCGGCTGCCAACGATCCAGTGGGTCCCAGGTACTGGGCGTAGACCTCAGCGTCTGTCCAATCTGGGTTACAAAGGAGGTCCAGGCTGGCTTGAGGGGCAATGTGGACCTGTAGCAGCCAGGTAGCCTTATCCTTATGAATTTCCCGACGAATGTCTCGTGCATCATCAACGTAGCTGGTCAGTAAATCGTAAATAAACTGCACAGTTTGTATACGTGGAAGGTAAGTATGGAGACGAGCAGTCTTGCCAGCCTTGACTTCCTCCTGAAACCTCTTGCCTATACGTAGAGTGTCTGTACGGGAGCCCAAGATGGGATATAGGTCAAGGCAACGTTGTTTGTGCTCGTAGCATTTTGATGCTGGGCCGTCTTGTCGCGACTGGTTCCACATGTAGACGTACCAGGAGCAAGCCAGAACGCAGAGCAGTAGCTGAAGAGGGCGAGGTGCAGTGGAAGAGGTGTTCTCCACTCTGTGGGTAGGGGATGACCCTAGAATGACAAAACCAAACACATACTGTGTTGGTTGACTGCATAGTGTGTATAAGGGCAGAGGAGGGACACAAAAATGCAACGGCAGGTGAACGGTCTGTCGAGACATATGTGTTTTTGGTTACCACTGTCCTAATACGTTGTTGTATAGCCACTCCTGAAAGAGAGGGTCTTTCCAAATCGATCTGTGCACAGAACACACCAACTCTGTGTGTGTAGTTTTCTCTTGAATGGAAAAAAATTCGAATTGTGAGTTTGTATACAACTCTTCAAGTAGGCAGATACAACGAACTCTTAATAAGAACACCATGGCTGCTTTGAGTCCTGACTCTGAGTGAGCAGGTGAAATACAAGTAAATAGTAAAGAGGTCACTTCGTTTATTTACATAATTTCGAACTGATTGGAGGCTTGGGTGCAACGTACGATCAAGGGTAGAACGTAAATTGTGAGGTCTCCTGTTCTCAAACGGATAGTGTCGCGAGTCTTCAAGTTAAACAGTCATAAACGGATAGTGTCGGGTTGTTGGACTTGAAAATTCCCAAATCGACTTGGGAAGCCTCAAGGCGAAAACGACTGGCAACGGAAGACAAGTTAGGTATTGTGTTTTTCCGTTCTTGTCCACAAATTTACAGTAAAAGCATTTTCACGGGGAATTCGGGGGAAAATGTAATCCGAACAGAAAAAATAGCAATAGCTAAAAAGAACTTTGAACTGATCGTTTGAAATCATTTCTGAACGAAATCGAAAACTAGTTAGTGAAGTCGAAACGTCGTGCAGAGGATCCTGAATCTAATGAACCGGTCAAAAAGAGTGTCTTATCAACGGTAAAGGTTTTGGCCGGTCGTTAAGGGGCTCAGTCCGAGTCTGATAGCAGCGCGGGTTGTTGGCGTAGGTGCCCCCCCTCCCCCCCCGTGTGCCACGGTGATAATTTCCCTGCGGACGATTACACACTCCAAACACATCTAAAAAAGTCGGCTCAGCAGGAATGTCAATCTTTTCCGCCGCCATACTAGTTTCCTCTCTTCAAGTTGTAGAGGAGGAAAATTAGGTTATTTTCAGAGTGCTTTGAAATTGGATGGATAAACACACGTACTTGCAATAAACTTGTAATATCTTTTGATTATAACCGACAACTTGAAAGAAATACTACTTGAAACGGAAAAATGAAGTAGTAGTAACGAAACTAAAACTTTCACGTAGTAAAATTGCTAGTAAATTTGGCTAGGATGTAAAACTAGAAGTATAAACTTGAAGAAAGTTTAACACAATATTGATAATTCAGTCCGGTACGGTATGCATTACTATATATATATGAACATAAAGGCAATGCGCCGGTGGCACTGGCCAGTACCAGAAAATATCAGTGTTAATACAGGAAGTATGACAATTACTAAGTATTAAGTAATAAGACTCCAATTAAGTAAAGATACCGTGACTGTACGGTTATGCTGTAGTGGATTATGATCTAATTAATTCTTCCAATTCCGACGGAGTACGAGTCAATAAATTATAGGCGGATGACACTCAGGCTGAATTATCAATATAAATTAATTTATTGATATTAATACTACTTCAACTTACGGAGCCTGGTTTAATTTAATGTTTTTGATTTGGACTGTCGATTTTATTTTTTGTAAAAACATTAAAGTAATGCACGCGCGACTTAAACGCATCACTTGAGTGGTTTGAGTTGCAGTTCAGTGGAAGGGTTGATGTGAAAGTACAATTATTTCTACGAACCTGGAGTGTGTGTGCGTTTTGAAAAAGAGAATCTACTGCAATCCCTGCACTTTGAAAAAGAGAATCGGCTGCACTCCCCGCTTTCCTTCTACTCAACGGGACGCACTCAGGTGCTAGACTTGTGTCGCTGTGTTATAACTTATGATACAGGGCGGCCGAGTGGCCCACTGCCAACTCGCCACTGCAATATGGCGCCATCGTTTCGCTCCAACCATTAGACTTTCACGTTTTTCCGGGCCGTCCCAATTTGACAATTGTTTACCTTACTAGCAAATCGCAGAGAGCAGAGTGTTTCTGCATCACAAACAAACATACACACAAAGATAAGTTGGTTGACATCACTTGAATGTCGCCAGTTATTTATAATAATATCAAGTTCAAGTTTGATTACAAGGAAGCATTCCTTCAACATGTCACAAGTTATTAATAATCAAAACAACATCAGCAATATTATTAATATTCATAATTATTATACTTATAATTAATATATATTACAGAAAAAGTGACATCGATGACATATATAATAAAGAATATTAATATTAATATCGAAGTATAGGTTTCCATCTATGAGAGTATTTCATTTATATGTTTCCATCTATGAGAGTATTTCATTTATATGATTACTGCGCTTCCTGTTGAGTAGCAAGAGTTTTATTATTATAATAAAAGCAATGTCTGTGTAAAGATTTTTAAAAACTGTTTAGGGCACCTACGCCAACCCCGCGCTGCCAACCCCATCCCGACGCGCGGAGCGCGGCGGGGTGGGGTTGGCAGTGTGAGTTTGTATACAACTCTTCAAGTAGGCAGATACAACGAACTCTTAATAAGAACACTATGGCTGCTTTGAGTCCTGACTCTGAGTGAGCAGGTGAAATACAAGTAAATAGTAGAGAGGTCACTTCGTTTATTTACATAATTTCGAACTGATTGCAGGCTTGGGTGCAACGTACGATCAAGGGTAGAACGTAAATTGGGAGGTCTCCTGTTCTCAAACGGATAGTGTCGCGAGTCTTCAAGTTAAACAGTCATAAACGGATAGTGTCGGGTTGTTGGACTTGAAAATTCCCAAATCGATTTGGGAAGCCTCAAGGCGAAAACGACTGGCAACGGAAGACAAGTTAGATATTGTGTTTTTCCGTTCTTGTCCACAAATTTACCGTAAAAGCATTTTCACGGGGAATTCGGGGGAAAATGTAATCCGAACAGAAAAAATAGCAATAGCTAAAAAGAACTTTGAACTGATCGTTTGAAATCATTTCTGAACGAAATCGAAAACTAGTTAGTGAAGTCGAAACGTCGTGCAGAGGATCCTGAATCTAATGAACCGGTCAAAAAGAGTGTCTTATCAACGGTAAAGGTTTTGGCCGGTCGTTAAGGTGCTCAGTCTGATAGCTCCCCCCCCCCCTCCCCCCCAGACCTAACGGTTGAATTGAGTTGCGTACAGAATGAGTGATTAACGAACGAAGTATGTTGTATCACTAAAAAAAAGGTGTCAAAAAGGAAAAAGAGAGGTGGGTGAATCTCTTAAACCATTGGAGGGTAGAAGAGTGGTGCGTCTATATTTGCGCAATGCGGATGATGATCAGCCAGGGCCGGATATCCATGATTTGCAGCAGGGCTGGGACAATGAGGCGCAGTAGCGAGCGGTGATATCGGGAGGCGATGTCGAGCCGTAGAAAATTAGGTGGCCGGGATCACAAAGCCAAGATGAACAAATGAAGCACCAAGTATGCCGTACCGATATAACCACTGAGGGGTTCAAGTTCGGTGAGAATAATCGTTGACCTGCAGGCACAAGAGGCGATCAAGGACTTACATGGGTACGTCGGTCATGGAGTAATATTTCCAGTGATGATGACGGTTCAAGTGGGAAAAGCGCTGGGCGGGGGGCGGGTGAAGCCATTACGATGGGTAAAACCCACTTGAGAGTGATAGGGGGTGGCTACTCCTTGGAGTGAGCTTGCTTGCCCTTCTTCAAGACGTGAAGCGGGAAGGATTCGCCGGTGATGAGAGTACCTCGAAGACGCTTAAGAACGTTAGCGGAGAGTCGGCCTTTGTCCTTGATCTTTTTGAAGGGACGCCATGAGATGTGTCGATGAACGACTTGATCGTTGGTGATATCGAAGAGGAGGGGCTTCCAGAAAGTCAGGGGTTTACTCCAACTGTGAATGGTAGCTTTGTCCTTTGTGTCTTCGTAGATGGGGCGGAAGAGGGGGTTGGTGTCCGAGGTGATACCAAGCTGATGGATCACGAGGTCATCCTCCTCATCTTCCGGATTCTCGTCCAAAACAGTGCCAAGTTTGACTTGGTTACGGTTGATGAAAGCAACGACTTCGCCAGTGGTGTAGTTGACAGTGTCATCATCATAGTCGTCCACTGCAACTGGGTTGAGCGGGGCGACACCATCAGTGGGGGCAGCGTACGGAGAGAGGTGTGAGCGGTCGATCCATTTCAATATCCTATTGATCTTGAGGTGGCGGAGTTTAAAGCAGTTAGAGTTGACCTGCTCTAAAATCGTGTAGGGGCCGTCGAACTGAAGAACAGACGAGGCGGGGATGCCTTGCTTTGAGGGTTTAGGGCGGTAGACAGTGACGGTGCCGTCAACCTTCCACTCCTTAATGGCTTTGCGGCGGCCCTTGTTCTTCTGAGCAACAGATCGGGCGCCGTGACTGCAGCGCGAGCGCGGCGTAGTAGTTCGATCTGCTCTGAAGATTGAAGCGAAAGCGTAGAGGAAGCGTCGAGAGCCGCGCTTGAGGCGGAGGCGCGGGCAGTAATGATCTCCGAGGAATCGAAAAAGTCCAGTGTGCATCGAGGTTTGCGTGCCAACATACCCTCAAAGGCGGTTGTACCTGTAGCCGTGGACACATAGGTGTTCTGGGCGAAGGAGAGGGACGGGATGATGCTAGGCCAATTCGATTTGTCTGCCTTGGGTAGAGATTGAATTGCGGTGCGGATCGCCTTGTGCCGGCATTCCACGAAGCCGAGTTGATGGTGTGAGAAGGGTGCGGGGGCATGAGTGCCTGGAATCATGGTCATGGCTGCTGTCGGGAAGAACGTGGCGTAAATATCCCGAACAATGTAGAGTTCCTTGTCCATGCCTGGACTGGTAGTCGGTTGGGTGAGCCGGGGTGGCGAAGGCGAGACTGGCGGAACTTGAGAGCAAGGAGAAGAGGGCACCGGTGATATTGAGCGTTCGCGTTTGCTTGAAGAGCGCCGCCTACTCTGTTGAAAGTTGTGACTAGATGTTAGAGGAACAGCTGGAGCTTGTAACGACGGAGGGTTAGTCAGCGCAGTCTGGAACGATTGCGGTGTGCCAGGTGCAGGGGCCGATGGTTGGCCAAGGGCCGATGTAGTTGAAGATGCTGTCGATGATGAGGATGAAGCCTGCATCAACGATGGCGATGACGATGACGATGAAGATGATGATGATCCGAAGGAGAGAGATCGCACAGTCGGACTGCGTCTCGGGTCGGCCCGCTGAGTATGTCGGATAAGCGACCAAGCACGGGCATCGTTATAATAATCCTCATGTGTGATCAGATCAGAGGATGGCTTGTGTTTCTTTGAGGCACTAAATCTGATTTCTTCTTCTTCTTCCTCTTCTTCATCGTCTTCGTCGTGATCTGTCAGTACCCTCCCATCACATGGTCGCTTCTTTTCGGACATGAACAGTTGACTGTGCGGCCGTAGAGGTGGGCTTGCGAAGTTGACAAAAGATCGTAGGAGTCCGAAGGTTGTGTAACACGGAGCTTGAAGTGCCCGCAACACCCCGCGCGCCTTCCATATGACTACCCGGTCCTACACACCCTCTTCGCTGGTGCCAACGCCCTCGCCTCTACGAATTGCGACTATCCCAACAGTTGTCACCGGATGCGTTTGGGTCGCCAAACATCCTCTCAGTCGCCCATTCATCGGCAAGACTACATGCGCTTTGGATTCAGCCTGCCATTGTAAAGGCGTCGCTCGCTTATCGTGGGTTCTACAACGCGGCTTTACTATCCGGCAGCTACCGCCTGTGACAGCACGCTCATCCGCCGGCATCGACGCAGTCCTCACCGACGGCATCGAACTCTTTGTTTCCGCTGGCCCAACGTCGCCGCTTCATACAATTACCGTTTATGTGTCAGCTCACCTGCCTGATCGTGTGGATCTACTCTTCGCCAACGAGGTGACCGCACAGATCAACTTGTCCAACGACGAGGCCCAGAGGATCAAGCCAACGGACTACATCCCTTTGAAGCCCACAGCAAGACAGATCGTCTACGAGACGGAATTTCATCTCTTCGATGAGCCACTTCAGGTGGGCGACCGTCAACTAGCAACCATCAGCTATGACTTCTGCCCGGAGACTCTGGCTGAAATGACTTCTTACCCGACCTCTAAGATTCAGAAGAGGCCGCTGATGGCTTTTCGTCATATACCCGACCTCTAAGATTCAGAAGAGGCCGCTGATGGCTTTTCGTCATATTGACGACGCTGTCGACGAAGTTTGCATTCTTTAAACGAATGTTTGGGGAGCTGGCCCTTCTTCAAAAAGTTGTTGTGCTCCTTGCAGTAGGTGCATGGTAGACCCGTAAAAAGTTTTCGATCGATCTGGCTCGACGAGGGGCCCGGTGGGTCGGTCTTCAAACGCTTGATTTGGCGAGTCGACGTATGTAGAGGGGCAGTCTGCGTCATTGCCATGGCGTCCGCCTTACGTTTCTGCCAAGCGGGGCGGTTAGTGCTGGTGTTCGTCGCAGTAGTCGTTCCTTGCCGGCACTGCTGACGTCTTGGACGAACAGAGACCCGTCTATACGTAGATGGGTCTTTGATGTCGGTGCGGACCGGAGTCTCCATCCCAAGAAGGATATTCCTGCATATCGTTTGGGTCGAGGGTCCTGGCCCAAGGGAGGACGTCATCCAGATTGCGCGGCCAGCCAACGCCATGCGTAAGTAGGACTTGGTCCGAATGCTGGTTCCATCGGTCGCGTTCCATCGGGGTGAGCATACGGCCTAAGTCCTCAATCTGGTTTCCATCGCAGATGCTCACGCCAGCTGCATGTGTAGTCTCGTAAAACGTAATACACCGTTGGATGTACGCATGATGGTGACCGTAACTCTGTCTCCCCACTCGTTAACATTACTGATGGCGTGCATAATGGCCAGTCGAATTGGCGTGTTGGCGATGTGATAGTTGACTGCCAATCCCGTGCGAAAACAGTTCGATCAGACGTCGGTGTTCGAAGTGTCGGCGTGACTGCAGATGTCAGGGCTGAGGGTAGCATCGGCGTTGACGAAGTCAGCGTAGCTGTTCCAGGAGTCGAAGACGTCGAAGGGTGGCTCGAACGGGTCGTAGCCGCAGATGAACGTCCGGTGGGTTGCAGAGTTGTCGGACCAGTCTGGTTCGATGAGGGAATGAATGTGACACCAGCGGTTGTGCCGGGGAGTGCAGTGACCTGGAGTGACCTTGTTAATCCGACAGTGGGGGCGGTGACTGGGTAGTAGTTGTGAAAAGCTTCTACGGGGATGACGTGGCCAATGTCGTGCCAGAGCTTCTCTGCGGCTGCCAACGATCCAGTGGGTCCCAGGTACTGGGCGTAGACCTCAGCGTCTGTCCAATCTGGGTTACAAAGGAGGTCCAGGCTGGCTTGAGGGGCAATGTGGACCTGTAGCAGCCAGGTAGCCTTATCCTTATGAATTTCCCGACGAATGTCTCGTGCATCATCAACGTAGCTGGTCAGTAAATCGTAAATAAACTGCACAGTTTGTATACGTGGAAGGTAAGTATGGAGACGAGCAGTCTTGCCAGCCTTGACTTCCTCCTGAAACCTCTTGCCTATACGTAGAGTGTCTGTACGGGAGCCCAAGATGGGATATAGGTCAAGGCAACGTTGTTTGTGCTCGTAGCATTTTGATGCTGGGCCGTCTTGTCGCGACTGGTTCCACATGTAGACGTACCAGGAGCAAGCCAGAACGCAGAGCAGTAGCTGAAGAGGGCGAGGTGCAGTGGAAGAGGTGTTCTCCACTCTGTGGGTAGGGGATGACCCTAGAATGACAAAACCAAACACATACTGTGTTGGTTGACTGCATAGTGTGTATAAGGGCAGAGGAGGGACACAAAAATGCAACGGCAGGTGAACGGTCTGTCGAGACATATGTGTTTTTGGTTACCACTGTCCTAATACGTTGTTGTATAGCCACTCCTGAAAGAGAGGGTCTTTCCAAATCGATCTGTGCACAGAACACACCAACTCTGTGTGTGTAGTTTTCTCTTGAATGGAAAAAAATTCGAATTGTGAGTTTGTATACAACTCTTCAAGTAGGCAGATACAACGAACTCTTAATAAGAACACCATGGCTGCTTTGAGTCCTGACTCTGAGTGAGCAGGTGAAATACAAGTAAATAGTAAAGAGGTCACTTCGTTTATTTACATAATTTCGAACTGATTGGAGGCTTGGGTGCAACGTACGATCAAGGGTAGAACGTAAATTGTGAGGTCTCCTGTTCTCAAACGGATAGTGTCGCGAGTCTTCAAGTTAAACAGTCATAAACGGATAGTGTCGGGTTGTTGGACTTGAAAATTCCCAAATCGATTTGGGAAGCCTCAAGGCAAAAACGACTGGCAACGGAAGACAAGTTAGGTATTGTGTTTTTCCGTTCTTGTCCACAAATTTACAGTAAAAGCATTTTCACGGGGAATTCGGGGGAAAATGTAATCCGAACAGAAAAAATAGCAATAGCTAAAAAGAACTTTGAACTGATCGTTTGAAATCATTTCTGAACGAAATCGAAAACTAGTTAGTGAAGTCGAAACGTCGTGCAGAGGATCCTGAATCTAATGAACCGGTCAAAAAGAGTGTCTTATCAACGGTAAAGGTTTTGGCCGGTCGTTAAGGGGCTCAGTCCGAGTCTGATAGCAGCGCGGGTTGTTGGCGTAGGTGCCCCCCCTCCCCCCCCGTGTGCCACGGTGATAATTTCCCTGCGGACGATTACACACTCCAAACACATCTAAAAAAGTCGGCTCAGCAGGAATGTCAATCTTTTCCGCCGCCATACTAGTTTCCTCTCAAGTTGTAGAGGAGGAAAATTAGGTTATTTTCAGAGTGCTTTGAAATTGGATGGATAAACACACGTACTTGCAATAAACTTGTAATATCTTTTGATTATAACCGACAACTTGAAAGAAATACTACTTGAAACGGAAAAATGAAGTAGTAGTAACGAAACTAAAACTTTCATGTAGTAAAATTGCTAGTAAATTTGGCTAGGATGTAAAACTAGAAGTATAAACTTGAAGAAAGTTTAACACAATATTGATAATTCAGTCCGGTACGGTATGCATTACTATATATATATGAACATAAAGGCAATTCGCCGGTGGCACTGGCCAGTACCAGAAAATATCAGTGTTAATACAGGAATTATGATAATTACTAAGTATTAAGTAATAAGACTCCAATTAAGTAAAGATACCGTGACTGTACGGTTATGCTGTAGTGGATTATGATCTAATTAATTCTTCCAATTCCGACGGAGTACGAGTCAATAAATTATAGGCGGATGACACTCAGGCTGAATTATCAATATAAATTAATTTATTGATATTAATACTACTTCAACTTACGGAGCCTGGTTTAATTTAATGTTTTTGATTTGGACTGTCGATTTTATTTTTTGTAAAAACATTAAAGTAATGCACGCGCGACTTAAACGCATCACTTGAGTGGTTTGAGTTGCAGTTCAGTGGAAGGGTTGATGTGAAAGTACAATTATTTCTACGAACCTGGAGTGTGTGTGCGTTTTGAAAAAGAGAATCTACTGCAATCCCTGCACTTTGAAAAAGAGAATCGGCTGCACTCCCCGCTTTCCTTCTACTCAACGGGACGCACTCAGGTGCTAGACTTGTGTCGCTGTGTTATAACTTATGATACAGGGCGGCCGAGTGGCCCACTGCCAACTCGCCACTGCAATATGGCGCCATCGTTTCGCTCCAACCATTAGACTTTCACGTTTTTCCGGGCCGTCCCAATTTGACAATTGTTTACCTTACTAGCAAATCGCAGAGAGCAGAGTGTTTCTGCATCACAAACACAAACATACACACAAAGATGCATCTCCGTACCCAAACTTGAGCAAGCAGTACCGGAGATGTGGATCGGTGCGGGGGAAATGTTGACGAACATGAGAGTCTTGCTGTTGTCTGCACCTGAAGACACAAAAGACTGCTACGAAACCAGCGAAGCACGCGAGGCGGCAGACCGAAGGAATCTTGCAGCAGGTGTGTCAGCTTGGAGTTGCGGTAGGGCACATGCCTCTCCTTGTTCGCTAGCAACGAGAGGTCAGAGCGACCAAGTGACATGAGCACTTGTACACGCAGTGCAAGTGCGGGGACCTAGCGCGACGATGACGTCCCCCAGTGCACTGAGGCTTTTGTTGATGCAAACCGCCTGTCGAGACACAGGTGCATCGATGCCGTGCAGACCAACAGCTCGCAACAAAGTCAGCCAGAGCGAGTGAACTCAAGCAAAAGGGCCAAGACAAAGGCAAATGGCCTGACTTACCTCTTTCGCCACGTCGCCCTCAGCACCGCTCTTCTTGATGCGCTCCGATCCTGTACGTCAACCACCGTAAGAGCAAAACAACAGCAGCAGCAGTAATAGCAACAACAAGAACAACAACAACAACAACAACATCAACATCAACAATTCACGAATTGGAGAAAGAGGGTTTCGCAAACCAGCCAGATCGATCATATTGAGAGTGCCATAAGTCTTGTGGTCTGTCTCTGCAAACAAACCACAACATGCAATTGAAGACATGCAAGCCGCGAGGAGTTGATGAACGTGTGCGGCTGTATCGAAACGAATGTGACCCATGTTGTTGCCCAATATCCTCAGTCGAAACACACTGCACACAGGCAAACTTCACATTCATGTCCTTGCAGCTGGCGCCCCAGGGTGCGCAAACAAACGGCAAGAAACGAATCGAAGGTGTAGGGCTGTGCAAGGCCACCTGTGGCTGCGGGAGCTGCGCTCGTTGAGCTTGGTGGAGCCTGTGGCGCGATTTTTGGCAGCCTATCCACCACCACAGTCACACAGCAGCCACAACAACCACTGCATGCCAAAGGCGCGCAGAGGTGGGGAGGGAAGGAACGGGGAAAGGGGCGTGGGGGAATGAAAGAGACATTGAATAGAGAGGGAAGGAGTTTGTTGGGGTTGGAGAGCACCTGGCGGACCAAGGAGAGCAGGCCTTCCGCATCGATCACGGGAACTACCAATTATTCACATGCACCAAACTGCACGTGCGAAGCGAATGGTACTCAAGAAGAGGTCTGAGTGAGTGTGCATATGCAGAGCAAGAACAGAGGACAGCCTAGCGTGGGCTGGCGCGGACCTTCCTGTATGCCGCTTACTTCTGTGCACAGCCCGTAGCTGGTCTTGACCAGCTTGATCTGGCCCGGGAGCAGCGCCTTGCGCAGGTTGGAAGAAGACGACGACGAGGCCAACTGAGCGCCAGAGCCAGAGAACTGAAGAGACGCGGACGAGGACGAGGAAGGGACGACCGCCGAAAATGAAGCTGAATTCGAGAAGGAGGTGGGGCTGCGGGGACTGCTTGGCTATCGAGACAGGAAAGTCACAACACACGAATGAGATAAGCCAGCAAGAAGAATCCTAGCATCGCTACGGCAGCAGGCGCGCGCGTACCCGCTCCTCGCTGTCGCCGGTCTCCAGCAGGTCCCTGATCTGTTCGTTGTAGATCTCCAGGAAGGAGGCGGAGAACTCGAACTTCCAGCCCAGGCTCTTCATGTGCTCGGTGACTGCGAAGAGGTGGCTGACGGCGCGTGGAATCATACCCTCGTTCACGCCGGGCTCGCCCTCCATGGTGTAGGTTTTGCCGGAGCCCGTCTGCCCGTAGGCGAAGATGGAGACCTTGTAGCCGTCCACTGCCGACTGCACCAGCTGCGAGATCTCCTCGAACACGTCGCCCTGCTTCTCCTCGGGCCGGAAGCAGCGGTCGAACTCGAAGCTGTGCACTTTGTTGCCGCGCGCCGTGCCGTCCAGGCGCGTCACCTCCTCGCCCGTCAGCGCCAGCAAGCGCTGGTCCGGCCCGTCGGGGAACTTGGTGGGCAGCCAGGTCGCGGCGGGCTCGGTCGCGCCCGTCGGCCACTCGTTGCGCAGCGGCGGCCGCACCCGACAGTAGACGCGGATGTTGCCCTGCCAGGCCAAGGCGCTCTGTGCACAAAACAGCAATGCTACACACGAGCTAGTACCTTCAGCTCCTGCACCAGGTTGTGAAGCTTTTTCCTAGGTAACAAACACAGACTATGGGCTCATCGCGTCAGATGCAGAGACATCCAAACAGACTGAGAAAGTTGAGCGATTATCACTTCACCTGAGCAACAGTTCTTCTCTGGATTTCTGCTCCAACGCTACACAAGATAACAGGTTCGCAAATCGCAAAC
>WBZZ01005553.1:177500-182500 GCA_019918135.1 Paulinella micropora
CTCCTACAATGACGATTTTGTGTCCGCCGTTAATCGCGCGCAGCGCAAGGGCTAAACAGGCAACCAACTCCTGACCATGGCTGATGAAGTCGGGGCGTGATGCAAAGGGTTGATGAAGTCGGGGTTGTAGAAGGTAACTCACAACGAGCGTGAACTCCTGAAACCTCGACTTGCGTGTGACATCATCTCCTTAGGGCACACGCTCCTGGGGAGTGTTCTAGTGTTGTCCCGTATAGTTCAAAAGGGCTCGGCTACCTTTCGGCTTGAACTGGGCACAGACACCAACCACAGCGAGACAGTGGTTGGTGTGCAGCTTGGCCGGTGCTGAAAGTTCTTGTCCGGGGGTAGTATAGGAGGCCATGGCTTTTCAAGCTAAGCCACGCCCGTAGATTAAACATATCTATCTATCTATCTATCTATCTATTTATCTATCTATTTATCTATCTATCTATCTATCTATCTATCTATCTATCTATCTATCTATCTATCTATCTATCTATCTATCTATCTATCTATCTATCTATCTATCTATCTATCTATCTATCTATCTATCTATCTATCTATCTATCTATCTATCTATCTATCTATCTATCTTATCTATCTTATCTATCTTTATCTATCTATCTATCTATCTATCTATCTATCTATCTATCTATCTATCTATCTATCTATCTATCTATCTATCTTCTATCTATCTATCTATCTATCTATCTATCTATCTATCTATCTATCTATCTATCTATCTATCTATCTATCTATCTATCTATCTATCTATCTGTCTGTCTGTCTGTCTGTGTGTCTATCTATCTATCTATCTATCTATCTATCTATCTATCTATCTATCTATCTATCTATCTATCTATCTATCTATCTATCTATCTATCTATCTATCTATCTATCTATCTTTATCAACCTGGATTCCACCCACTGTGTTGACGCCGAGACATACTCTCATTTCGTCCATCGGACAAGAAGTGCCCCGAAAGAACCAACCGAAAGAAGAAAACGCCTGGTATTGCCATCAACACCAAGCGAATGGAAAGGCATTGAAGAAGAACTCCAATCCGCACTCCCTCTCATCCTCCCCTCCTCTCTCATCAAACGCCTGTCGTGTGACGAAGCAGTAGCGAAATTTGAAAGATATCTCTACGACTTCATATCACAACGGGTACCTCAAACAAAAACAGAAGAACAAACTCATGAGCGAAAAAACCGCCACGTAATCCGGCTCCAAACAGAAATCACGCAAAACCGACAACAAAAACTGGTCCAAAAGAGACATCTGCGAGATCTCAAAAGGGCAGGTTCAATTCCAGCTGCTGTTGCAAAAAGCCTGCAAAAAACTTGGCGAGTAATAGTCAGGGCGGGGTCGAAAGGTGGGAACGAAATCGGCATTAATCGTTTGAGACCCTTATGGTCGTCGGCTTTAGTCCAATATTTGAAAGCAAGGCTTTTGCATTTGGGCGGTTTCGCGGCCATTGTTCTGGTCCATGACAGAAATTTGTATATCATGGTGATGGACGATTGACAGTGTGTCGTGGATCGGCTGTGTAGTTTGCGATCGTCAGCATAGGCAGCTTCGTGCACGATTACTTCATCCGTTGAGGTCTTATGTTTGAAATGGTAACCGTTGTTTTGGTCAACGATGATAGGAGGTCAAGTAGTAGATTGAAAACTATATTGAAAAGGAGAGGAGAGATGCAGCATCCTTGAAAGACGCCCACAGCAAAAACGAAGGGTTCTGATGACCATTCTTTCCCTTCGATTGTGGCTACTAAGAGTTCGTAATATAAGAAGATTATGCGTGCAAACATAGGGGGCACGTGGTACCACCAGAGAGCGAACTGGATCAAGTTGTGATTTACGCTTCCAAGAGCGTTTTGTAGGTCAATCCATGCTATGACCAGTTGGCGATAGTGATCTTTTGCATTTCTGATGGTAGCCTTTGTGGTAGCAATGTGTTCGGGGCATCCTGCAACGTTACGGAGGAAACCCTTTTGTTTTGCTCTGTCAAAGTGTTTGTTATCCAGCAGAAAACTCTCTAGGCATTTTGACCACAAAGAGAAAAATACCTTACCCGAGCAGTTTGTCAGAGCAATCGGACGATAGTTGAGGCCTGAAGTGGATCGCCGTCCTTATGAAGGAGGGAGATAGCAGCGTGGGCCCAGCTGTTAGCTACATCAGTTGTCCAACACTTGACAATGAGTTTGTGTAAGAAAGATAAAGCGGTGGGAAGTCTCTTGTAAACAAGGTAGCTAATACCATCTCTGCCAGGGGCTGCACCATTACGCTTAGCGAGCACAGATCTTTTGGTTTCCAAGAATGACGGTGGCTTGAGGTCAAAGGGGACAGTTGGTAGAGGTGGGCGAACCATTTCAGGTAAGGGCACGTAGGTTTGTTCACGATTAGCGTCTTTGTATAGGTTGGGAAAGTAGGAATCACAGTCTTCTTTAGATAGGGAGGAAGTGGTTTGGGTTGAGGGGGGATGAAACAGATTTTTGGCAAACTTATGAGGGTCAGTTCGGAAGCGTGTATTTGCTTGTCGTTGAGCGGAGCCTAAAGTTGCTTCCTTGAGACGACGGCGGAGGCGGTTACCGGTCTTCAATAATACTCGCCAACCAATTAACTTCATCGCTGACAAGCCTTTCAAAGACCTCGGATGGATTGTCTACCATGACCTCAGCGAAAACGAACAACGAGCAGAAATCCAAAAGAAGTTCATTCTTTCTATGCAAGCCATCGATAGCTGCTCGATCAATGGCTTTATGAAACTTTGGCTCATGCTGTCCAGTCACTTGCCTGGCCATTTCTCATTTATGACCTCTGCTTATCTTTCGCCAAAACCCTTGAGAAAATTGCGACCCGCTTCCTCAAAAAATGGGTCAATATCTACAAAAGAGCTCTGGTCTCCTGCCTTTACCGCCCACGCTCGAAATTCGGTCTACAGCTCCAGTCCATCGTCTCTTTTTACCAGCGACTTCAAATCAACTGCTCACATGCTGAAGTACTGCCCAGATAAACACCTCTCGTCCATCTATGCGATGAACCTGACGAAACACGAAACGTTTCGAACTATCTGGAAACCAGAGCCTGTGCTCGAAAAGCTTGAGGCACAAGTTGATTTTGAATTCAAACATCGAGGCCAATCCGATCATCTCGGACTTGGCCATGGTCGCTACCCAAAAGAACATTCCATCACAGACCGCAAAGACAGGATTTTAGAATTAGCTGCTGAGACAATACTTGAGGCAACCACAGTGCATGACATGGAAAAAGCCATGCAAGGGTGCTTTCTTCGTTTTGAAGACGCATGCCCCTTTGACCTCTCCTGGGCTCGCCTCATCGGAACCCGTAATCCCCGCTTAATCTCTTGGGTCATCAATGCAAGCCCAAACTCGGTTATTACCCCCGACCTTAGGCGTCTGTTCATTCCCAACAACAAGTGTGCTCTCTGTTCTGGTCAAGCACATTTATGTCACATCCTCTCCGGTTGCCATGTTGCCCTCAAACAAGGCCGTTATACCTGGCGTCACGACTCTGTGCTCTGCACTATTGAAGCTCCCCTTCAAAAACACATCGAGAGCCATAACAAACGCTCCCGTATAGACGAAAATGAATCAAAGTCTATGTTTGTGAAAGAGGGCGAGCAGAAGTCTAAAGGGCAGTCATTTCATCGTCCATGCCTGCTTGACACCGCAAACGATTGGCAGCTCCAAACCCAGTACACCGGTTCTGAGCAAGCCTTTCCTGTCCACATCTGTGTCACTGACCTCCGTCCCGATATTGTTGTCTGGTCATTGTCTACCAAGATATGTATACTGATCGAGCTCACGTGCCCGGTCGACGAAAACATCCTTGATGCACGAGCCTGCAAGACTAACCGATATAATGGGCTCAAATCTCAAATCGAGGACAACGGATGGACCTGCCACCTTCGACCAATCGAATGCGGGGCTCGCGGCATCGTATCGTTCTCTGTTCATCGATGTTTCCGCGCCTTGGGTTTTTCACATCCCCAATCCAAATCCCTTTCCTTCAAGCTATCGTCCTGCGTAGCTCGTTGCTCTTTTGCGATCTATCGCTCCTGTGCAGTCAAAAATTGGACTAATCTTCCTCTAGTCCGTATCGGTGACTGCATTCCGTCATAACCGTCCAGTGTTGCATAGCCCGGGCTAGGTCCCTTCGGGGGTTTAGGCTACATACAATGTCATCATTGTAGCTTGCGCAAGCTACAATGTCATCATTGTAGCTTGCGCAAGCTTACGGTGCTCAAAACACTTGGACTAACGGCTTCCTTTTCTTTCTCTTCTTCCTTATCCTCCCCACTCTCCATTCCTAGATTGCCTTTTTCTTCAACGTCCTTCCTCCTCTTCTTTTTTCCAGAACACAGTCTACCCGTGATTCCCATCCCGGACACATGCACAGTACACAAATTACTGTTTGATGTGAAACTGCGTTCCTTTGCAAGGACTACATTCCTTTGCGACATCTCTATCTATCTATCTATCTATCTATCTATCTATCTATCTATCTATCTATCTATCTATCTATCTATCTATCTATCTATCTATCTATCTATCTATCTATCTATCTGTCTGTCTATCTATCAGTCTGTCTGTCTATCTATCTATCTACCTACCTACCTACCTACCTACCTACCTACCTACCTATCTACCTATCTACCTACCTATCTACCTATCTATCTATCTATCTATCTATCTATCTATCTATCTATCTATCTATCTATCTATCTATCTATCTATCTATCTATCTATCTATCTATCTATCTATCTATCTATCTATCTATCTATCTATCTATCTATCTATCTATCTATCTATCTGCCCTCTGTAATGGAGGTGGGAGCTCGTTCTGCAAGGGGCGCTTTATGGAACGAGCCCTGGCCCCGCCTGGTACTAGGGAGATTTGGTATTGCCTGTATCAGTCCCTTCCGTGCAAACATCACGGCTTAGCTGGGCATCGGGTTAATACTTTACCCACA
>WBZZ01005553.1:187500-232500 GCA_019918135.1 Paulinella micropora
CGTGGTACGTCTCTTGCTGCTGGCCGGCGACTGTCCTCGCCACATCTGCCGCGCCGGCACGGGCTGCCGCCAACCCTTGCTGTCCGCCAAGCTCATCCAAGAAACCCTGCAGTTGGCAGCGCAGCAAGAACTCGTGGCGCCTTACTCGTCCTGCTTTCTGCGCCTGAGCAAGGCGTTGCTTGTGGGCGTGCCTGCTCTGTCGGACGGGGCTGGGGCAGCAGACCGGGCGCGCTTCCAGCTGCAGGTGGCGTGGTGGTCGGCGCTCTTCCTGCACGCCGAGGCGCTGCGGTCAGACCTGGTGCGCATGTTGGTCGCGGCCGTTGCCTACCGCCCCAGCAGCGCCAAACCCAGCCAGCTTGCCCAGCCAGCCTGCGCACTGGCGGCGCAACTGCTGCTGGCGCTGGCCGACGCCGTGCCGCAGGCGCTGCTGCCCTACGCGGGCTTCCTGGAGTCGCTGCTGCAGTACCCCGCAAGTCTGGCTCCGCGCTCCTTGCACCTGCTGGCCGCCACTCTCGCCGCCTTGGCAGCAAATCCAGCCCACCAAGATGCAGGCAGAGCCTCCGCTTTTTGCTTGCACACTCCTCTGCTTCGGCTTACTTGCTCCTGGCCATGTCGTGCTAGGGGAGCGAGCGGCTTTGGCGGGTCGTTTGACTTTATTTGTTAGCAAGGCGCTACTTGGCGTGGTGGGGAATCTCTGCTGTGCCGGTCTCGCTGTGGCCAGCCAGCTCCTTGTGCGACGCGTTGGCTCGCATCAGGACACGGCCATGCTCTTGCAAAGTGCACTGCGCTTGCTGCCGACTTTGTTCTTGCCCAGCCACACCGCAACCCGCCCAGCAGGCGTGGCAGGGGACAACGCGCAGGTTTGTGAGGCGCTTTTGTCGTTTTTGCACTTTGTCTCGCCTGTGCTTTCGCCGCCGTTGCTGCAACTGCTGGCCAAGGAGCTCTGGAAGCTCCTGCTGCGGCTCAAGCTGGTGCGCCAGACTAACTCCACCAGCAAGGCGCGCACCGATAGCGAACAGGGTAGCTTTCTGCATATTCCGTGGCCTGCGGGCACACTGCCTTTAGACTCGTTGTCGCGTTCTGGCTCGAAAGCAGAGCGCGGCGAAACAGACAGACCCTACGAACTGCACCTGGCCGCACTCTCCGCGCACGCCAACCGCACACGTCCCACCCACCTCTGGTCAGCCATATTCCTCCATCATCACTAATACCCTTACTTTCATGATTGTTATTGTCATCATTGTTATTATCAATTATTATTATTATTATTATTATTATTATTATTATTATTATTATTATTATTATTATTATTATTATTCAGCCCAATGGCCTCAAGGCGTTAAACTGTGACGCCAACTCATAACCCTTTGGTGGTAGATGCTGGGGAGGAGGGTCGTTGCGCGCGTAAAAGATCTTAAACTCCGCATATGCTGGTTGATAGCCCAGGACCCAGCAGACACCAGATTGTTATGGGTGGGGTTTCGAGGCAGCTCTAGCAACCGCGCTTTGTGTATGCACTTGCACATTCGGTGACGTCTTGCAAGAGGTTGCTGGGACTGCGGAATAACCTCGGCTTAGTGCAGTCTTGCCCTCAGGAGCTCCATCGGTGGCCCCGATCATCAGGCGAGAGACTGACACGGGGGGGTGGAGGACCTCGAACAAGGGTATTGGAGGCTTATGTCCGTTGAGGATATGCCATTAGCTGCATCAGTACGCCTCAGATATAGTATTATTATTATTATTATTATTATTATTATTATTATTATTATTATTATTATTATTATTATTATTATTATTATTATTATTATTATTATTATTATTATTATTATTATTATTATTATTATTATTATTTTGGACACCGTGATAGCCCAGTGGTCAAGTTCTACCATCTGAGCCCTGTCGCCAGTTCGATTCCCGTCGGTGCCACCAGTATTTTCATTGAACATACCGATCCGTCTGGACCAGTATTTTCATTGAACATACCGGCCCGTCTGGAAGTGTTGGAACTGCCCTTGCGGGGGTGTCATTAGAGCTTATCGTCAATTCTTCGTACTCCCCTCACGGGTGAGACGATGGAGGCGCATGTGCAGAAATGCATCAGCCATTGACAGAGAAGCACTATTATTATTATTATTATTATTATTATTATTATTGTTCTTATCCCTGAAAGGTGTTGGGAGTAGGGGGTGGGGTGTTTTGGGGGGGGGGGGGAATGGAAATTTTGTACCCCCGCCCCCCCAACACACACACACACACACACATTTCCGCACCCTGTCGGAATAAATCATGGTTTGTCGGAACGAGGAGTTGGGAGCGCATAATTGCAGGGTGGCTAGCCCCAGACTCCATGTTGATGCTGATATAATTTTTTTGGAATTCACGCAAATATTTGCGTTAGGGGAGTGTCCTGAATGCCAAAATTCCTTGTTTTTTTTCGCACCCCTGTCGGAATAAATCATGATTTGTGTGAACCAGGAGGAGTTGGGAGCTCATAATGACAGGGTGGCTAGCCCCAGACTCGATGTTGATGCTGATATAATTTTTTTGGAATTCACGCAAATGTTTGCGTTAGTGGAGTGTCGTGAATGCCAAATTCCTTGTTTTTTTGCCTATTTTCTGCACCCTCGTCGGAATAAATCATGGTTTGTGGGAACCAGGAAGATTGGGAGCTCATATTGACAGGGTGGCTAGCCCCAGGCTCGATCTTGATGCTGAAATCATTTTTTTGAATTAATGCAAATGCTTGCGTTAGGGGAGTGTCCTGAATGCCAAAATTCCTTGTTTTTTGGGAGTACTTGCCGGTACCTCCGGCAATGGAACGTACTCTGTCGACGGGGAAAGGGGGGGGGGGGGGGCCTCCCCCGGGAACCCAAGCCCTGCAATTGTACGTACCCATTTTGGTCGCGTGTGGCACCCAAACCAGAAAATTGAGGTCTTTTTGCCACCAGGCGCCATTTGCGCACACCAGGGATTTAGCGGCTGATATTTGGTTATCTGACACTTCTTGATGAGCTCTCTTCGAAAATATAAAAATTGTGGTACCGGTGGCATAAAAACCAGAAAATTCAGGTTTTTGCGCCACCAGGCGCCGTTCGCTGGTGTGCCAGAGGGAGTTCGAGGCTGATGTTTGGTGTACCCGGGGAGAGGCCCCCGGACCCCCCCCCTTCCCCGTCGACAGGGTACCTTCCATTGCTGGAGGTACCAGCAGAACGCAAGTGTAAGCTCTGGTGGCACAAAACCTAAAATCTCTGATTTTTGTGCCACCCGGCACCAAATTTTTTGATCTCCGGAGAGAGCTCATCCAGAGGTGTCGGGAACCCCCTCCCTCCAAACCCCCCACCCTCTACTCCCAACACCTTTCAGTAATAATAATAATAATAATAATAATAATAATAATAATAATAATAATAATAATAATAATAGTGTATCTCCTGCCAATTGCTGAGCCAAAAGGCCATGTGCATCCAGTCCTCCATTCCATAAGGAAAGTCTCCACACCAATCGGTGGAATAAAGGAAGTGACGGCATAGAACATTACTCTAGGAGCTTTATACCAATCAGCCCATGGAAAGGACCGATGGCCTATGTACTCCCTACTACTACTACTACTACTACTAATAATAATAATAATAATAATAATAATAATAATAATAATAATAATAATAATATGTATGTATCGTCTGCCAATTGCTGAGCCAAAAGGCCATGTGCATCCAGTCCTCCATTCCATAAGAAAAGTCTCCACACCAATCGGTGGAATAAAGGAAGTGACGGCATAGAACATTACTCTTAGGAGCTTTATACCAATCAGCCCATGGAAAGGGACCGATGGCCTATGTACTCCCTAAATAATAATAATAATAATAACAATAATAATAATAATAATAATAATAATCATGTAATAATAATAATAATGATAATGATAATGATAATGATAATAATAATAATAATAATAATAATAATAATAATAATAATAATAATAATAATAATAGTGCTTCTCTGTCAATGGCTGATGCATTTCTGCACATGCGCCTCCATCGTCTCACCCGTGAGGGGAGTACGAAGAATTGACGATAAGCTCTAATGACACCCCCGCAAGGGCAGTTCCAACACTTCCAGACGAGCCGGTATGTTCAATGAAAATACTGGTCCAGAAATAGACTAATAATAATAATAATAATAATAATAATAATAATAACTAGGCTGCGCCAACACCTGAAAGGATGGTTTGCGGTGCGCTTCGCGCACCCCCACCCCCCCCCCCTTTCCGCACCACTGTCGGAATGAATCATGGTTTGTGGGAACCAGGAGGAGTTGGCTAGCCCCAGACTCGGTATTGATACTGGTATATATTTTTTGGAATTCACGCAAATGTTAGCGTTAGGGGAGTTTCCTGAATGCCAAAATTCTTTGTTTTTTGGCCTGTTTATGCACCCCCTGTCCCCATAAATCATGGTTTGTGTGAACCAAGAGGAGTTGGGAGCTCATATCTGCAGGGTGGCTAGCCCCAGAATCGATGTTGATGCTGACATAATTTTTTTGGAATTCACGCAAATGTTTGCGTTATGGGAGTGTCGTGAATGCCAAAATTCTTGTTTTTAAGCCTGTTTTCTGCACCCCCGTCGGAATAAATCATGGTTTGTGTGAACCAGGAGGAGTTGGGAGCTTATACTTGCGTTCTGCTGGTACCTCAGGCAAGTGAACGTACCCTGTCGACGGGGAAGGGGGGGGGGGGGGTGTCCGGGGCCCTCACCCGGAACCCCAGCCCCAGGGAACCCCAGCCCGAGGGGCAAACGGGGGGGGGGGGGGTGCGCGAAGCGCACCGCAAACCATCCTTTCAGGTGTTGGCGCAGCCCCTTGTTATTATTATTATTATCATTATTATTATTATTATTTAGGGAGTACATAGGCCATCGGTCCTTTCCATGGGCTGTTTGGTATAAAGCTCCTAGAGTAATGTTCTATGCCGTCACTTCCTTTATTCCACCGATTGGTGTGGAGACTTTCCTTATGGAATGGAGGACTCGATGCACATGGCCTTTTGGCTCAGCAATTGGCAGGAGATACACTATTATTATTATTATTATTATTATTATTATTATTATTTTTGGACACCGTGATAGCCCAGTAGTCAAGTTCTACCATCTGGGCCCTGTCGCCAGTTCGATTCCCGTCGGTGCCACCAGTATTTTCATTGAACATACCTGTCCGTGTGGACCAGTATTTTCATTGAACATACCGGTCCGTCTGGAAGTGTTGGAACTGCCCTTGCGGGGAGGTGTCATTAGAGCCTATCGTCAATTCTTCGTACTCCCCTCACGGGTGAGACGATGGAGGCGCATGTGCAGATTTGCATCAGCCATTGACAGAGAAGCACTATTATTATTATTATTATTATTATTATTATTATTATTATTATTATTATTATTATTATTATTATGGACACCGTGATAGCCCAGTGGTCAAGTTCTACCATCTTGGCCCTGTCGCCAGTTCGATTCCCGTCGGTGCCACCAGTATTTTCATTGAACGTAACGATCCGTCTGGACCAGTATTTTCATTGAACATACCGGCCCGTCTGGAAGTGTTGGAACTGCCCTTGCGGGGGTGTCATTAGAGCTTATCGTCAATTCTTCGTACTCCCCTCACGGGTGAGACGATGGAGGCGCATGTGCAGAAATGCATCAGCCATTGACAGAGAAGCACTATTATTATTATTATTATTATTATTATTATTATTATTATTATTATTATTATTATTATTATTATTATTATTATCATCATCATCATCCCTGAAGATGTTGGTGAAGGGGGTGGGGGGGAGGGGGAAAATGAAAATTGTGTACCCCCTCCCCCCCCCCTTTTCCGCACCCCTGTCGGAATAGATCATGCTTTGTGGGAACGAGGAGGAGTTGGGAGCTCATATTTGCAGGGTGGTTAGCCCCAGAATCGATGTTGATGCTGATATGATTTTTTTGGAATTCACGCAAATATTTGCGTTAGGGGAGTGTCCTGAATGCCAAATTCCTTGTTTTTTGGCAGTACTTGCCGGTGCCTCCGACAATTGAACGTACCCTGTCGACGGGGCAGGGGGGTCCGGGGGACCCTCCCCCGGGAAACCCCAGCCCTGTGATTGTACGTACCCGTTCTGGTCGCGGGTGGCACCTACCCCTGAAAATTGAGGTTTTTTGCCACCAGGCGCCCTTGCGGCACCTCCGGCAATTCAACGTACCCTGTCGACGGGGCAGGGGGGGGGTCCGGGGGAGCCCTGCGATTGTACGTACCCGTTCTGGTCGCGGGTGGCACCCACACCTGAAAATTGAGGTTGTTTTGCCACCAGGCGCCCTTTGCGGCACCTCCGGCAATTCAACGTACCCTGTCGAAGGGAAAGGGGGCGGGAAGGGGGGGGGGGTGGCCCGGGGGGGCCTCCAAAAAGTGATAAAAAAAGGAGCTGGCGGGGTTTGGTGCGCGAAGCGCACCGGTAAACCATCCTTTCAGGTGTTGGCGCAGCCCCTAGTTATTATTATTATCATTATTATTATTATTATTATACCGGTCCGTCTGGAAGTGTTGGAACTGCCCTTGCGGGTGTGTCATTAGAGCCTATCGTCAATTCTTCGTACTCCCCTCACGGGTGAGACGATGGAGGCGCATGTGCAGATTTGCATCAGCCATTGACAGAGACGCACGCACTATTATTATTATTATTATTATTATTATTATTATTATTATTATTATTATTATTATTATTATTATTATCCCTGAAAGGTGTTGTTGAAGGGGGAGGGGGAAAATGAAAATTGTGTACTCCCCACCCCCCATTTCCGCACCCCTATCCCTATAAATCATGGTTTGTGGGAACGAGGAGGAGTTCGGAGCTCATATTTGCAGGGTAGCTAGCCCCAGACTCGATCTTGATGCTGATACGATTTTTTTTGAAATTCACGCAAATGTTTGCGTCAGAGGAGTGTCCTGAATGCCAAATTTCCTTGTTTTTTTTCGCACCCCTGTCCCTATAAATCATGGTTTGTGTGAACCAGGAAGGGTTGGGAGCTCATAATGACAGGGTGGCTAGCCCCAGACTCGATGTTGATGCTGATATGATTTCTTTGGAATTCACGCAAATATTTGCGTTAGGGTAGTGTCCTGAATACGAAAATTCCTTGTTTTTTTGGCCTTTCTTTGCACCCCCCATGCCTATAAATCATGGTTTGCGGAAACCAGGAGGAGTTGGGAGCTCATATTGGCAGGGTGGCTAGCCCCAGGCTCGATGTTGATGCTGATATACTTTTTTCGGAATTCACGCAAATATTTGCGTTAGGGGAGTGTCTGAATGCCAAATTTCCTTGTTTTTTAGCAGCACTTGCCGGTGCCTCCGGCAATTGAACGTACCCTGTCGACGGGGCAGGGGGGGTCCGGGGGGCCCTCCCCCCCGAAAACCCCAGCCCGGCGATTGTACGTACCCGTTTTGGTCGCGGGTGGCACCCACACCAGAAAATTGAGGTCTTGTGCCACCAGGCGCCCTCCGGCAATTGAACATACCCTGTCGACGGGGCAGGGGTCCGGGGGGTCCGGGGGGCCCTCCCCCCGGGAACCCCAGCCCAGCGATTGTACGTACCCGTTTTGGTCGCAGGTGGCACCCACCCCAGAAAATTGAGGTTCTTGTGCCACCAGGCGCCGTTTGCGCACACCAGAGGGAGTTAGCGGCTGATATTTGATGTATCTGTCACTTTTTGATGAGCTCTCTTCGAGCGCCGGGTGGCCTACACACCGGAAAATTGAGTATTTTGCGCCACCAGGCGCCGTTTGCCCACACCTGAGGGAGTTTGAGGCTGATGTTTGGTGCACCCGACACCTCTCGGTGCGCTCTCTTCGGAGATAAAAAGTTTTGGTGGCGGGTGGCACAAAAACCAGAGATTTTAGGTTTTTGTGCCACCAGAGCTTACACTTGCGTTCTGCTGGTACCTCCGGCAAATGAACGTACCCTGTCGACGGGGGGGGGGGGGGGGGGGTGTCCGGGGGCTCTTCCCCCCGGGAACCCCAGCCCGAGGGGGGAAGGGGGGGGGGGGGGGTGCGCGAAGCGCACCGCAAACCATCCTTTCAGGTGTTGGCGTAGCCCCTAGTTATTGTTATTATTATTATTATTACTATTATTACTATTATTATTATTATTATTATTATTATTATTATTATTATTATTGGACACCGTGATAGCCCAGTGGTCAAGTTCTACCATCTGGGCCCTGTCGCCAGTTCGATTCCCGTCGGTGCCACCAGTATTTTCATTGAACATACCGGTCTATTTCTGGACCAGTATTTTCATTGAACATACCGGCCCGTCTGGAAGTGTTGGAACTGCCCTTGCGGGCGTGTCATTAGAGCTTATCGTCAATTCTTCGTACTCCCCTCACGGGTGAGACGATGGAGGCGCATGTGCAGAAATGCATCAGCCATGGACAGAGAAGCACTATTATTATTATTATTATTATTATTATTATTATTATTATTATTAAATCTGCCTTGGAGTGTTGACTGTGACATATTTGAGGGAAATCCCGATGAAAAAACCTAGTCACACTTGCTAAACAGAGTTCCAGCCCAATGGCCTCAAGGCGTTAAACTGTGACGCCAACTCATAACCCTTTGGTGGTAGATGCTGGGGAGGAGGGTCGTTGCGCGTAAAAGATCTTAAACTCCGCATATGCTGGTTGATAGCCCAGGACCCAGCAGACACCAGATTGTTATGGGTGGGGTTTCGAGGCAGCTCTAGCAACCGCGCTTGGTGTATGCACTTGCACATTCGGTGACGTCTTGCAAGAGGTTGCTGGGACTGCGGAATAACCTCGGCTTAGTGCAGTCTTGCCCTCAGGAGCTCCATCGGTGGCCCCGATCATCAGGCGAGAGACTGACACGGGGGGTGGAGGACCTCGAACAAGGGTATTGGAGGCGTATGTCCGTTGAGGATATGCCATTAGCTGCATTAGTACGCCTCAGATATATTATTATTATTATTATTATTATTATTATTATTATTATTATTATTATTATTGGACACCGTGATAGCCCAGTGGTCAAGTTCTACCATCTGGGCCCTGTCGCCAGTTCGATTCCCGTCGGTGCCACCAGTATTTTCATTGAACATACCGGTCTATTTCTGGACCAGTATTTTCATTGAACATACCGGCCCGTCTGGAAGTGTTGGAACTGCCCTTGCGGGGGTGTCATTAGAGCCTATCGTCAATTCTTCGTACTCCCCTCATGGGTGAGACGATGGAGGCGCATGTGCAGAAATGCATCAGCCATTGACAGAGAAGCACTATTATTATTATTATTATTATTATTATTATTGGACACCGTGATAGCCCAGTGGTCAAGTTCTACCATCTGGGCCCTGTCGCCAGTTCGATTGCCGTCGGTGCCACCAGTATTTTCATTGAACATACCGGTCCGTGTGGACCAGTATTTTCATTGAACATACGGTCCGTCTGGAAGTGTTGGAACTGCCCTTGCGGGGGTGTCATTAGAGCCTATCGTCAATTCTCCGTACTCCCCTCACGGGTGAGACGATGGAGGCGCATATGCAGACATGCATCAGCCATTGACAGAGAAGCACTATTATTATTATTATTATTATTATTATTATTATTATTATTATTATTATTATTATTATTATTATTATTATTATTATTATTATTGTGGCACCGCGATAGCACAGTGGTTAAGGTCTACCATCTGGGACCTGTCGCCAGTTCGATTCCCGTCGGTGCCAGTATTTTCAAAGGATATTTTCTTTGAAAGTATTGGTCTGTCTGGAAGGCTTGGAGCTGCCTTGCGGGAGTGTCAGTAGAGCCTATCGTCAAATCTTCGTACTCCCCTCGCGGGTGAGACGATGGAGGCACATGTGCAGAAATGCATTCGCCATTGACAGAGAAGCACTATTATTATTATTATTATTATTATTATTATTATTGTTATTATCCCTGAAAGGTGTTGGGAGTAGGTGCTGGGGGGTTTGGGAGGAGGGGGGGAACTGGAAATTGTGCCCCCCCCCCCCCCAGACACACACACAAATCGGCACCCCTGTCCCTATAAATCATGGTTTGTGAGAACCAGGAGGAGTTGGGAGCTCATATTTACAGGGTGGCTAGCCCCAGACTCGATGTTGACGCTGGTATAGTTTTTTTAAAAAGGAATTCATGCAAATATTTGCGTTAGGGGAGTGTCCTGAACGCCAAAATTATTTGTTTTTTGGCTATTTTTGCGCCCGCTGTCCCCATAAATCATGGTTTGTGGGAACGAGGAGGAGTTGGGAGCTCATATTTGCAGGGTGGCTAGCTGCAGAGTCGATGTTGATGCTGATATAATCTTTGGAATTCACGCAAATATTTGCGTCAGGGGAGTGTCCTGAATGCCAAAAGTCCTTGTATTTTGGATTACTCGACGGACGTACCCTGTCCCCCTGTCGACGGGAAGGGGGGTCCGCCCCTCCCCCCCCCCCCCCCCCACGGGAACCCCAGCCCTGCAATTGTACGTACCCCACGCGAATCAGCCGGCACCAAAATGAATGGCTGAGAATGCTCCAAGGCTCTAAGACTTGTGCCAGAAGGG
The DNA here is from genome assembly GCA_019918135.1 of Paulinella micropora. Classification (NCBI taxonomy): domain Eukaryota; phylum Cercozoa; class Imbricatea; order Euglyphida; family Paulinellidae; genus Paulinella; species Paulinella micropora. The sequence continues at coordinate 198,109 of WBZZ01005553.1, forward strand.
TTTATGCCGACGGCAATTGAACGTACTTTGTCGACCGTGGCAAGGGAGGGCCAGGGGGCACTCCCCTCGGGAACCCAAGCCTGTACTTGTAATTACCCGAAGCGAATTAGCCGGCAGCAAATGAATTGCTGAGAATGCTCCAAGGCTCCCAAAGTTGTGCCAGAAGGGTTGAGAGGTTGCTTTTTTGGTTTTCGCAACCTCGGGACGCGCTCTTGGTAGTGAACCAGTTGAAAAAGATGTTCACGAAGATTTTGGCAAAGTAGTGGCCGAAATGAATGGCTGAGAATGCTCCAGGCTCTCAGAGTTGTGGCAGAGGGGCTTAGAGGCTGATTCTTTGTGTTTGCGCAAGCTTTTGACGAGCTCTTTTTTAGGGATATGGTCGAAATTATGAAATTCGAATGTAATGAGAAAGTAGTACCAAAATGAATGGCTGACATTGCTCCAAGGCTGCAAAAAGTGTGCTTGTGAGAATGAGAGGAAGCGACCTTGGGAAGGGGGGGGAGGGGAGGGGGGTGCGCTTCGCGCACCGCAAACCATCCTTTCAGGTGTTGGCGCAGCCCTAGTTATTATTATTATTATTATTATTATTATTATTATTGGACACCGTGATAGCCCAGTGGTCAAGTTCTACCATCTGGGCCCTGTCGCCAGTTCGATTCCCGGTGCCACCAGTATTTTCATTGAAACATACCGATCCGTCTGGACCAGTATTTTCATTGAACATACCGGCCCGTCTGGAAGTGTTGGAACTGCCCTTGCGGGGGTGTCATTAGAGCTTATCGTCAATTCTTCGTACTCCCCTCACGGGTGAGACGATGGAGGCGCATGTGCAGAAATGCATCAGCCATTGACAGAGAAGCACTATTATTATTATTATTATTATTATTATTATTATTATTATTATTATTATTATTATTATTATTATTATTATTATTGGACACCGTGATAGCCCAGTGGTCAAGTTCTACCATCTGGGCCCTGTCGCCAGTTCGATTCCCGTCGGTGCCACCAGTATTTTCATTGAACATACCGATCCGTCTGGACCAGTATTTTCATTGAACATACCGGCCCGTCTGGAAGTGTTGGAACTGCCCTTGCGGGGGTGTCATTAGAGCTTATCGTCAATTCTTCGTACTCCTCTCACGGGTGAGACGATGGAGGCGCATGTGCAGAAATGCATCAGCCATTGACAGAGAAGCACTATTATTATTATTATTATTCAGCCCAATGGCCTCAAGGCGTTAAACTGTGACGCCAACTCATAACCCTTTGGTGGTAGATGCTGGGGAGGAGGGTCGTTGCGCGCGTAAAAGATCTTAAACTCCGCATATGCTGGTTGATAGCCCAGGACCCAGCAGACACCAGATTGTTATGGGTGGGGTTTCGAGGCAGCTCTAGCAACCGCGCTTGGTGTATGCACTTGCACATTCGGTGACGTCTTGCAAGAGGTTGCTGGGACTGCGGAATAACCTCGGCTTAGTGCAGTCTTGCCCTCAGGAGCTCCATCGGTGGCCCCGATCATCAGGCGAGAGACTGACACGGGGGGGTGGAGGACCTCGAACAAGGGTATTGGAGGCTTATGTCCGTTGAGGATATGCCATTAGCTGCATCAGTACGCCTCAGATATAGTATTATTATTATTATTATTATTATTATTATTATTATTTTGAACATACCGGTCCGTCTGGAAGTGTTGGAACTGTCCTTGCGGGGGTGTCATTAGAGCCTATCGTCAATTCTTCGTACTCCCCTCACGGGTGAGACGATGGAGGCGCATGTGCAGAAATGCATCAGCCATTGACAGAGAAGCACTATTATTATTATTATTATTATTATTATTATTATTATTATTATTATTATTATTATGGACACCGTGATAGCCCAGTGGTCAAGTTCTACCATCTGGGCCCTGTCGCCAGTTCGATTCCCGTCGGTGCCACCAGTATTTTCATTGAACATACCGGTCTATTTCTGGACCAGTATTTTCATTGAACATACCGGCCCGTCTGGAAGTGTTGGAACTGCCCTTGCGGGGGTGTCATTAGAGCTTATCGTCAATTCTTCGTACTCCCCTCACGGGTGAGACGATGGAGGCGCATGTGCAGAAATGCATCAGCCATTGACAGAGAAGCACTATTATTATTATTATTATTATTATTATTATTATTATTATTATTATTATTATTATTATCCCTGAAAGGTGTTGGAGAAGGGGGTGGGGGTTTTGGGGGGAGGGGGAAAATGAAAATTGTGTACCCCCCCCACCCCCCCCCCCCCCCCCCCCCCCACACACACACACACCCACCCCATTTCGGCACCCCTATCCCTATAAATCACGGTATGTGGGAACGAGGAGTTTGGAGCTCATATTTGCAGGGTTGCTAGCCCCATACTCGATGTTGATGCTGATATGATTTTTTTTGCAATTCACGCAAATGTTTGCGTTAGGGCAGTGTCCTGAATGCCAAAATTCCTTGTTTTTTAGCCTATTCTTGCAACCCCCTGTCCCTATAAATCATGGTTTGTGTGAACCAGGAGCCCATAAATCATGGTTTGTGAGAACGAGGAGGAGTTGGGAGCTCATATTTGCAGGGTGGCTAGCCCCAGTCGATGTTGATGCTGATATAATTTTTGGAATTCACGCAAATATTTGCGTTAGGGAGTGTCCTGAATGCAAAAATTCCTTGTTTTTTGGCCTAATTTTGCACCCCCTGTCCCCATAAATCATGGTTTGTGGGAACAAGGAGTTGGGAGCTCATATTTGCAGGATGGCTCGCCGCAGACTCGATGTTGATGCTGATATAATTTTTTCTAATTCACGCAAATATTTGCTTTAGGGGAGTGTCCTGAACGCCAAATTCCTTGTTTTTTTGGGAGTGCTTGCCGGTACCTCCTTCCATTGAACGTACCTTGTCGTCGGGGAAGAGGGGGTCCGCCCCCCCCCCCCCCCCCTCCCGTCGGGAACCCCAGCCCTGCAATTGTACGTACCCCATGCGAATCAGCCGGCACCAAAATGAATGACTGAGACTGCTCCAAGGCTCTAAGAGTTGTGCCGGTTACCTCCGGCAAGAGCTGTGTCAGAGGGACTTAGAGTTTCTTTGTATTTCCGCAAGCTTGTCACGAGCTCTTTTTTTTTAGGGATATATGAAATTATGAAGTTCGAATGTAATGACAAAGTAGTGCCAAATTCAAGGGCTGAGATTGCTCCAAGGCTCCCAAAGTTGTGCTGTGAGTATGAAAAGAAAAGCGACCTTAGGGAGAAAGAGAGAGAGAAGGGAGGGGGGGGGGGTAGCGCTTCGCGGAAGCGCATCGCAAACCATCCGTTCAGGTATTGGCGCAGCCCTAGTTATCACTATTATTATTATTATTATTATTATTATTATTATTATAATTATTATTATTATTATTATTATCATTATTATTATTATTATTATTATTATTATTATTATTATTATCATTAGGACACCGTGATAGCCCAGTGGTCAAGTTCTACCATCTGGGCCCTGTCGCCAGTTCGATTCCCGTCGGTGCCACCAGTATTTTCATTGAACATACCGGTCTATTTCTGGACCAGTATTTTCATTGAACATACCGGCCCGTCTGGAAGTGTTGGAACTGCCCTTGCGGGGGTGTCACTGTCGCCAGTTCGATTCCCGTCGGTGCCACCAGTATTTTCATTGAACATACCGCTCCGTCTGGACCAGTATTTTCATTGAACATACCGGTCCGTCTGGAAGTGTTGGAACTGCCCTTGCGGGGGTGTCATTAGAGCTTATCGTCAATTCTTCGTACTCCCCTCACGGGTGAGACGATGGAGGCGCATGTGCAGAAATGCATCAGCCATTGACAGAGAAGCACTATTATTATTATTATTATTATTATTATTATTATTATTATTATTATTATTATTATTATTGTTAGTAGTAGTAGTAGTAGTAGTAGTAGTAGTAGTGGTGGTGGTGGTGGTAGTAGTAGTGGTGGTGGTAGTAGTAGTAGTCGTAGTAGTAGTAGTAGTGGTAGTGGTAGTAGTGGTAGTAGTAGTAGTAGTAGTAGTAGTAGTAGTAGTAGTACTGTAGTAGTAGTAGTACTGTAGTAGTAGTAGTAGTAGTAGTAGTAGTCGTAGTAGTAGTAGTAGTAATAATAATAATAATAATAATAATAATAATAATACTATATCTGAGGCGTACTGATGCAGCTAATGGCATATCCTCAACGGACATAAGCCTCCAATACCCTTGTTCGAGGTCCTCCACCCCCCCGTGTCAGTCTCTCGCCTGATGATCGGGGCCACCGATGGAGCTCCTGAGGGCAAGACTGCACTAAGCCGAGGTTATTCCGCAGACGGGAATCGAACTGGCGACAGGGCCCAGATGGTAGAACTTGACCACTGGGCTATCACGGTGTCCAAATAATAATAATAATAATAATAATAATAATAGTGCCTCTCTGTCAATGGCTGATGCATTTCTGCACATGCGCCTCCATCGTCTCACCCGTGAGGGGAGTACGAAGAATTGACGATAAGCTCTAATGACACCCCCGCAAGGGCAGTTCCAACGCTTCCAGACGGGCCGGTATGTTCAATGAAAATACTGGTCCAGAAATAGACCGGTATGTTCAATGAAAATACTGGTGGCACCGACGGGAATCGAACTGGCGACAGGGCTCAGATGGTAGAACTTGACCACTGGGCTATCGCGGTGTCCAAATAATAATAATAATAATAATAATAATAATAATAATAATAATAATAATAATAATAATAAATATATATATTGATCTGTCATGGCTGAGCCCGAGGGCCATGCGCCTCCATCCCTCGACCCAACAGGGACTACAGTGAGAATGTTGGGGAGGGAAGAGTGACTCTAACCATCCTGCATAGAAGGCCCCAAAAGGAAGTCCCTACTACCCGCACAGTGTCGGGTACCTTGCAGGAAATCAACCACAAATGATTGATCTTCCCCGCGTGAGAGCTCCACGAGACTGGGTAGGTCCCGCATGGAGGTACTCACAGGGGTAGCAGACATTTCATGCGGTCTGCCAGCGCATGAGGACGTTTTGTGGTAAGTATCTGGGACGCCTCGAAACCCGTCACCACCCCTAGATCGCGGAATGTAAATACCCCTTTGATCCCACGTGGTGTATGTCTTATAAAAAACAACACAACGACATGGCCTCGGAACCAACACAACAACATAGCCTCGGAACCCACATCGACATAGCCTCGGAACCCACACAACAACAGAGCCTCGGAACCAACACAACTACATAGCCTCGGAACCAACACAACAACATAGCCTCGGAGCCAACACAACGACATAGACTCGAAACTAGTGGGAAGAGGCCCAACCACCTCCTCTTCCCGTGGGGTGCCATACTGTGCACCCCTCCATAATAATATTAATAATAATAGTAATAATAATAATAATAATAATAATAACAATAATAATAATAATAATAATAATAATAATAATAATAATAATAGTGTATCTCCTGCCAATTGCTGAGCCAAAAGGCCATGTGCATCCAATCCTCCATTCCATAAGGAAAGTCTCCACACCAATCGGTGGAATAAAGGAAGTGACGGCATAGAACATTACTCTAGGAGCTTTATACCAATCAGCCCATGGAAAGGAACCGATGGCCTAGGTACTCCCTAATAATAATAATAATAATAATAATAATAATAATAATAATAATAATAATAATAATAATAATAGTGCTTCTCAGTCAATGGCGAATGCATTTCTGCACATGTGCCTCCATCGTCTCACCCGCGAGGGGAGTACGAAGATTTGACGATAGGCTCTACTGACACCCCCGCAAGGCAGCTCCAAGCCTTCCAGACAGACCAATGCTTTCAAAGAAAATATCCTTTGAAAATACTGGCACCGACGGGAATCGAACTGGCGACAGGTCCCAGAAGGTAGACCTTAACCACTGGGCTATCGCGGTGCCACTAATAATAATAATAATAATAATAATAATAATAATAATAATAATAATAATAATAATAATAATAGTGCTTCTCTGTCAATGGCTGATGCAAATCTGCACATGCGCCTCCATCGAATAATAATAATAATAATAATAATAATAATAATAATAATAATAATAATAATAATAATAATAGTGCTTCTCTGTCAATGGCTGATGCAAATCTGCACATGCGCCTCCATCGTCTCACCCGTGAGGGGAATACGAAGAATTCACGATAAGCTCTAATGACACCCCCGCACGGGCAGTTCCAACACTTCCAGACGGACCGGTATGTTCCATGAAAATACTGGTGGCACCGACGGGAATCGAACTGGCGACAGGGCCCAAATAATAATAATAATAATAATAATAATAATAATAATAATAATAATAATAATAATAATAATAATAATAATAATAATAATACTATATCTGAGGCGTACTGATGCAGCTAATGGCATATCCTCAACGGGCATAAGCCTCCAATACCCTTGTTCGAGGTCCTCCACCCCCCCGTGTCAGTCTCTCGCCTGATGATCGGGGCCACCGATGGAGCTCCTGAGGGCAAGACTGCACTAAGCCGAGGTTATTCCGCAGTCCCAGCAACCTCTTGCAAGACGTCACCGAATGTGCAAGTGCATACACCAAGCGCGGTTGCTAGAGCTGCCTCGAAACCCCACCCATAACAATCTGGTGTCTGCTGGGTCCTGGGCTATCAACCAGCATATGCGGAGTTTAAGATCTTTTACGCGCGCAACGACCCTCCTCCCCAGCATCTACCACCAAAGGGTTATGAGTTGGCGTCACAGTTTAACGCCTTGAGGCCATTGGGCTGGAACTCTGTTTAGCAAGTGTGACTAGGTTTTTTCATCGGGATTTCCCTCAAATATGTCACAGTCAACACTCCAAGGCAGATTTAATAATAATAATAGTAATAATAATAGTGCTTCTCTGTCAATGGCTGATGCAAATCTGCACATGCGCCTCCATCGTCTCACCCGTGAGGGAAGTACGAAGAATTGACGATAGGCTCTAATGACACACCCGCAAGGGCAGTTCCAACACTTCCAGACGGACCGGTATGTTCAATGAAAATACTGGTGGCACCGACGGGAATCGAACTGGCGACAGGGCCCAGATGGTAGAACTTGACCACTGGGCTATCACGGTGTCCAAGTAATAATAATAATAACAATAATAATACTAATAATAATAATAATAGTAGTAGTAGTAGTAGTATTACTTTTATTATTATTATTATTATTATTATTATTATTATTATTATTATTATTATTTTTGGACACCGTGATAGCCCAGTGGTCAAGTTCTACCATCTGGGCCCTGTCGCCAGTTCGATTCCCGTCGGTGCCACCAGTATTTTCATTGAACATACCGATCCGTCTGGACCAGTGTTTTCATTGAACATACCGGCCCGTCTGGAAGTGTTGGAACTGCCCTTGCGGGGGTGTCATTAGAGCTTATCGTCAAGTCTTCGTACTCCCCTCACGGGTGAGACGATGGAGGCGCATGTGCAGAAATGCATCAGCCATTGACAGAGAAGCACTATTATTATTATTATTATTATTATTATTATTATTATTATTATTATTATTATTATTATTATTATTGGACACCGTGATAGCCCAGTGGTCAAGTTCTACCATCTGGGCCCTGTCGCCAGTTCGATTCCCGTCGGTGCCACCAGTATTTTCATTGAACATACCGGTCCGTGTGGACCAGTATTTTCATTGAACATACCGGTCCGTCTGGAAGTGTTGGAACTGCCCTTGCGGGGGTGTCATTAGAGCTTATCGTCAATTCTTCGTACTCCCCTCACGGGTGAGACGATGGAGGCGCATGTGCAGAAATGCATCAGCCATTGACAGAGAAGCACTATTATTATTACTATTATTATTATTATTATTATTATTATTATTATTATTATTATTATTATTATTATTATTATTATTATAATGGACACCGTGATAGCCCAGTGGTCAAGTTCTACCATCTGGGCCCTGTCGCCAGTTCGATTCCCGTCGGTGCCACCAGTATTTTCATTGAACATACCGGTCTATTTCTGGACCAGTATTTTCATTGAACATACCGGCCCGTCTGGAAGTGTTGGAATTGCCCTTTCGGGGGTGTCATTAGAGCTTATCGTCAATTCTTCGTACTCCCCTCACGGGTGAGACGATGGAGGCGCATGTGCAGAAATGCATCAGCCATTGACAGAGAAGCACTATTATTATTATTATTATTATTATTATTATTGTTGTTGTTGTTATGGACACCGTGATAGCCCAGTGGTCAAGTTCTACCATCTGGGCCCTGTCGCCAGTTCGATTCCAGTCGGTGCCACCAGTATTTTCATTGAACATACCGGTCCGTCTGGAAGTGTTGGAACTGCCCTTGCGGGGGTGTCATTAGAGCCTATCGTCAATTCTTCGTACTCCCCTCACGAGTGAGACGATGGAGGCGCATGTGCAGAAATGCATCAGCCATTGACAGAGAAGCACTATTGTTATTGTTATTATTATTATTATTATTATTATTATTATTATTATTATTATTATTATTATTATTATTATTATTATTATTTGGACACCGTGATAGCCCAGTGGTCAAGTTCTACCATCTGAGCCCTGTCGCCAGTTCGATTCCCGTCGGTGCCACCAGTATTTTCATTGAACATACCGGTCTATTTCTGGACCAGTATTTTCATTGAACATACCGGCCCGTCTGGAAGTGTTGGAACTGCCCTTGCGGGGGTGTCATTAGAGCTTATCGTCAATTCTTCGTACTCCCCTCACGGGTGAGACGATGGAGGCGCATGTGCAGAAATGCATCAGCCATTGACAGAGAAGCACTATTATTATTATTATTATTATTATTATTATTATTATTATTATTATTATTTTTATTACATGGGGCTGCACCAACACTGAAAGGATCTTTTGTGATGCGCTTCGCGCAACCCCCCCCCCCCCCCCCCCCCCCCCCCCTCCCCTTCGCTTCGCTCGGGGGAAAAAAATCAGAAGCCATGGTCACCAAACATGGCTCCGGTGACCATGGCTTCGGTGTTGCCGGGCTGGATACGTACAATAGCCGAAACCTATGGCTTCGGTGACCATGGCTACGGTGACCACGGCTTCGGTGACCATGGCTACAGTGACCAGTGCTTCGGTGACCATGGCTTCGGTGAGTACGTGCAATTGCCGGGCTGGGTTCGTACAATTGCCGAAAGCTATGGCTTCGGTGACTATGGCTTCGGTGACTATTGCTCCGGTGAGAACGTACAATTGCCCAGCTGGGTACGTACAACTGCCGACCCCCCTTTCCCTTCGACAGGGTACGTTCAATTGCCGGAGGTACCAGCCATGGCCTCGGTGACCATGGGTTGGGTGAGCACGTACAATTGCCGGGCTGGGGTTCCCGGGCCCTTCCCCCGGACCCCCTCTTCCCCGTCGACAGGGTACGTTTAATTGCCGGAGGTACCAGCAAGTGCTTCGAAAAAACAAGTATTTTTGGCGTTCAGGACACTTCCATAACGCAAATATTTGCGCAAATTTCAAAAAAAAAAAAATTATACCAGCATCAACATGGAGTCTGGGGCTAGCCTCGCTGTCAATATGAGCTCCCAACTCCTCCTGGTTCCCACAAACCATGATTTATTCTGACTGGGGATGCAGAAATGGGGTAAAAAAAAAAAAAAAAAAGAATTTTGGTATTCAGGACACGCCGTAACGCAAATATTTGCGTAAATCCCAAAAAATTTATACCACATCAACATCGAGTCTGGGGCTAGCCACCCTGCAAATATGAGCTCCCAACTCCATGTTCCCACAAACCATGATTTGTTCCGACTGGGGTGCGGAAATGCGGGTGTGTGTGGCGTGGGAGGGGGTGTGGGGGGGGGGGGTACATAATTTCCATTTCCCCCCACCCCCTACTCCCAACACCTTTCATGGATAATCATAATAATAATCATAATAAGATTAACGATGAAGATGATGGTGATGGCCCAGCCCTTACTTTTCTCCACGTCGCAAAATTGCACCATTACATTCCTAATCGCCTCTCTTCTAGCATAGCTTGCGCCAGCCAGTTCGTTGCAAGTGCGTGTTTTGTAGGTGTCGACTGTGGGCGTGCGTGCTGCGCGTGGCGGAACTTCAGCATGCTGCCTTGCAACCTGCAGCCTGCCCAGACGACTCGCAGCAAGCCGTCCGCGACAGCTGGCTTGCTGGCCAGCGGCCGGCAGGCGATGCAACCGTAGCACACCTACTGCCCGATGCAGCGTACTGGCTTACGGCGCCTTGGTCCACCCTTTTCTCTCACAAGAGCTTCCCTTGTCCATGGCTTAGAGTCCTTTACACACCACAGCCTGTTCTCTCCACATGTGTATGGACGCCCCCTGCACTTTTCTGCGGTATGATATCCACATGTCACGTTACGGTGTGCGCCGCACGCAGGTGTCTTGCCAAGGAGCTGAAACAAGGCCAGCCCGATCCATCCGCTCACCAGACATCTCCTGCCACGACTGCTCGAGCTGCTGCTGCAGCCCCTTCTGCTTCGATTTCTTCGCCTTTTGCAACCTCTCCTGCTGCTAGTGCTGAAGTGCTTTCGGCGACCTCTACCAGCTTGGTAATGTGTGCTCTTTTTCCTCCTTGAGGAAATTCCTTTCCTCACGGTCTTGTTGGTCTTGAGTGAGGTATCTCTTGTGCAGGCTTTTCTGACGGTGACCATCAACTACTATTTCCAGAGTCAGGCTGCCTTGATGGCTTCCCCACCGGCGTCTGCCCACTGCACGGAGCCGCTCTGGCTGTTCTACTGTTCCTTGAGCGCGAAGCTGGAGAGCTGCCGTGAGGTTCTTGCACCGACGATGCGTCAGTGCACCAACTTCGTGTTGCTCGTGTGCAGCGCCCGTGCCCAGCTCGCCTTTCTCAGGGTATGGCAAGCGCGCCCGCCTCGGTCAGGGGCTCTGCTGCTGCATGTGGCTGTGGAAGGTGCCCTGGGTGCCGCCCTGGTCGCGCAAGCCTCGTCTTTGCTGCAAAGCGTCGAGGTCCTTCCCGCCGCAGCGGCCCTGCAACACCCGATGCAGCTGGCAGCGCCCGCACAGCACAGCCAGTCGGCGCCACAGCAGGGCACAGAGTGCTGGGCTTGCTATGTCTCGCTGCTTCCACGTAAGCGGCCTCTTCCTCGGCGCATGTAGAACCTACACTGTGAGCCTTCCAAACATCAGCCATATTTGCGTGCACTTGCAATGAGCAGAATGAGTTATCTAAGATCCTGGTTGACAAAAGACATCCTAACTATTACACGCATAGAATTAAGCATGCATGCACATACATATACATATCAGACAGACAATAAGGGGTATGTAGAGAAAGCGTGCTTGTTCTTGATAGATCTGGCAGTATTCCATCGGCTGCTTCAGCTTTGGGTTTCCTCCACGTTCGCATTCTCTACTTTGTCCAGTGACCCTTGCTCTTCTTCCTTTTCGGGTGATGGTGGTTCCAATTCTGGTGCTTGTCGCGTTTCCTTGTTTGGCTGCTCCTACCTGGCGCCTGACGCCTGCTATCTGCCGCGGGACCGTGCGGGCCACAGCGGCGCTGCTGCTGCTGAGGCGGCTGCTGACGGGCCTGCTGCAGACTGGTTGTTGGAGCTGGCACCCACCGTGCTGGCGCGCCTGTGCCCCAGGTCACTGCCAGCACCGCGACACACTCCAGCCATGGCGCTTGTGACAGGCTCCTGCACCTGGCCAAGCGACTGGGCAGCCTCCTCACCCCGCAAGCACTGTTTCGCCGTCATCAGTCTTCTATATTAGCTCTCCCTTGCCATGTCTTACTGCCGCAGTCATTGCTTTCTTCGCTTCCCTCTTGTTCCGGATTGCTGAGTTTCTGTCCATACGACAGCTCCGCTTTCGACCAGTCGAAGGGATTGACTAAGCACACTTGCGATGTCCATGACGGTGTAGAAAGCATGCAGGTCCCATCACGAGCTGCAATATGACTTTCTAAAGCATGCTCTGCTTTCAATCAGGATACAATCAAGCGTAATGAACGCTCTACTTCTGGGATGGGTCTTGGTCTTTCTGCGGGTCATGCTTCTCTGTCATCCTGGCAAGAGCAAATGCCAGCACTCTGGGCAGGACTGGTCAAGTGCTTGTTGCCTACCACTGTTGCCAACCACTGTCGATGGCTCATCTTGGGCGCGATTTCAAATCAACTTGCTAAAATTTCTGTATCCTTGTATTATGCTCTCTGGAATAGGTTCTCTGTGTGGCGTGGTCGTATGCAGAATTAATTCCAAGGGCGGTCCAGTCATGTTTTCTTGAAAAGCCACGATCAATCGGAACTTTCTACTTTTCAACACCCACTTCTTCTTCTTCTTCTTCTTCTTCTTCTTCTTCTTCTTCTTCTTCTTCTTCTTCTTCTTCTTCCTCTTCTTCTTCTTCTTCTTCTTCTGCTGCTGCTGCTGCTTCTTCTTCTTCTTCTTCTTCTTCTTCTTCTTCTTCTTCTTCTTCTTCTTCTTCTCCTTCTTCTTCTTCTTCTTCTTCGTCTTCTTCTTCTTCTTCTTCTTCTTCTGCTGGTGGTGCTTCTTCTTTTGCTTCTGCTTCTCCTTTTCCTGTTTCTTCTGTTTTTGGATCTCTGCTATGCGCGCTCCAACAGCAGTCCCTGTCGACCACTTCCTCCTCCGTGGCTGCACCAGATACCGCTATGTTTGCTGGCGCTCTCGCTGCGCCAACGCACCTTTGGCAACTCATGGAGAAGCTCCTGGTGGCCGCCTCTCACTTAAACGCGCCTGACCTTGACCGCATGAACCGTCTGTGTTGTCTCTGAGCAGGCGGCCTTGTTCTGCGCGAGCGATGCAGACGGGCCAGAGAAGACGGACCATTCCTTGCTGGGCCTTGCTGCGCTGCAGTGTGCTTCCAGTGTACTTGCCAGCGTAGGACAGGATGCCTTGAGCAAGGAGTACCTCAAAGAAAGGCCTATCTCACCTCTTTCGTTACCGCCCTTGGCTTTTCACTCTTCGTCTCTTTTATCTTCTGCATCGCAATTGTCTCACCTTCTGCGTCTTCTCGGCCTCTTCTCTTTCCACTGTCTCTGCTCGCCCTATCCCTTCGTGCTCTCGCTGCTGCCCCCACAATGGTCCTATATGTTCATTGATTCTCTCATCTTTGCGCCGCTTCCTTCAACATCACTTATCCGGCTAACAGAACATAGAACAGGAAATACTCAAATGCCTAGCGAAACCCCAACAAAAGCCCAGGAAGGCACTATGTGGGAGATAGCCCAGGCATGTCTTCCCCGTTTGTCGTGCTCATCAGCAGTGGAAAGCAAGCAGTTTCGGTTGCTGGCCGTTTGGTTGTTGAAGCTCCTTGATCTCAAACAGTACTGCTTTTCCAAGGGCAAGCAGTCTCCTTGTATGTTCTCGTTTTCATCCCAACCCACTACTCGTCGATATAAAAGAGAATGCGTGGCTGTTGCTGCTGAACCGACTATGTTGCATATTTCCTCTGTGTCTCCTCACCTAGAAATCGTCTTTCTGTGGCGCATTTTATTATCAACATTGACTCTGTCTGAATTGACCATTAAACTTGAAGTGGTTGCCAAATCTCTCTGTGAATTCTCTTCACTCCATTGTTCCTTCTCGCCTTCCTCTTCAACTACTTCCATTCCTCGGCCCCGAAGCTCTTGTCACACCACGTTGCGCACTTTGACCACGTTCACTGCAGGTCTAGTACTTTTTGCTCTCCCTCCCACTCTCCCTCCCTCCCTCCCTCCCTCCGTCTCTCTCTCTCTCTCTCTCTATCTATCTATCGATCTATCGATCTATCTATCTATCTATCTATCTATCTATCTATCTATCTATCTATCTATCTATCTATCTATCTCTCTCTCTCTCTCTCTCTCTCTCTCTTTCTTTCTTTCTTTCTTTCTTTCTTTCTTTCTTTCTCTCTCTCTCTCTCAATCTCTGTCTGTCTGTCTGTCTCTCTCTCTCTCTCTCTCTCTCTCTCTCTCTCTCTCTCCCTCACTCCCTCCTCCGTTTGTGCATATATTTTCATGCATGTTTATTTGTTAACTTGTTCTACACAAACAGATAAATGAGCAATAAATGAGTATTCATTTATCAAGTTATTTATTTATTGTCTCAAAATGGGCTGTCCAGGCCTTTACCTGGAGCTTTCGCTGACGTGCGTATTACTTCTCTTGGCACGACCTACTTCGTTTCAGATCTGCAACTCTTCTCGGTCTCCCTTCACGACACTAGTGGTAGTCCTCTCGCTGGCTGCTCACTTGTTGACCAGCGCTTCCCGTGGACTCGGCGCTGCAAGGCCAAACGCCGCACGGCGGGGTGGGCATCGCCAGAGAGCTCCGTCTGCAACTCAGCCTGGTCTGTTACTAGCGTCACTCCCGCAGCACGTGCGACGCCTGGCGCAACTACTCATTCTGGCCAGCGAGGTACCAGTCAGCAAAGCCCTCTCCCTACAAACGTGTTTCTGCTGTCCGTCAGATGATTAGCAAGGTCTTGCAGGAGTGTTGCGAGAGGGCTGCAAGTCCGGCAAATCAAGATCTATGTTCATTCTCCTCACCACGCGACAAAGAAGGGAAACAAAGCTCGTCGCCCGTGCTGGAGTCCACCGCCTTATTGCTTACCGAACCCTTCAGGCTAGCCTTTCTTTATGTTGACGCTGCCCAAGGCTTCATCGATGCAGTCAAGGCTGTTGAGAAACGGAAGCAGGTCTATGCGCAACATGCTCTCTTTTTTATCTGTCCATACTTTGATGCAGATGCCTGGTAAATTATCATGATTATCCTGCAGATTTTGGTGGTACTGCCGAAAGTGGTCTCAAAAATGGAGCAGTTTACGTCACGGCTGCTCGAGCTGTCAATTATTTACCACATTCCCAATCGGGTCCCTGCTGCTTTGCCTCAGAACATGAAGTGATGCGTTTTCATACATACTTCTTGTTGCTCTTGTGCCAGGATCTGCTGGACAAAGCAATCGTGATGCCAACACAAAGTGACAGACGAGCAGGGAGCGAACGGTGCAACACTTGTCGAAGAAGTTAACTTCATCAGTCGCACCAGAAGTGGTGCAAGTAAAGTGAGACAAATAATCAGGTTTAATGTGCTAAATTATTTTTCTCGTAGAAAACTGAAAACGTATTTCTATCTCATGATGTATCAGCCGACTACTCTTGCGCCTGCACGTCTCTCATGAGGGGCCGATTGTCAAGATATCAAGCTGTGGCACGTGCATGGTTTGCTTGGATTACGTAGCACCACACAATAGGTGTAGAACTTTTAGGCACTTCGTCGTTTTTCCTTATTTGTTGACCGACACGAAATCATTTCAAAATGTGGCCCTGTTTACTGACAAGAAATTTCACAGTTGAATACATCGCGCTCCGGGCCCTTTGTTGGATGCTTCAATATTAACCCTTAACTTTAGTTCACGCCACTTGAACTACTTTAGTGGCGCATTATGTTTTACAAAAATCGTAACCAAAAAGCAATTATATCAGGTGACTTCAACAGGCTTGGTTGAACTTTCCGGACACAAGAAGGCATTTGTCTCAGTGTTTCTTCAGTTAAGTATGGATGGTAGCAGTAAATGAACCAATCGGCCTGACACTGCACTTTGCAATCAAGCCTCTGAAAGCAGTGGCAATGGTTGTAAGCAGCACAGTCAATACTTTTTTAGTAGGATTATTCAGTCCTTTGATTAAAAAGTAAATAAGTAATAATAATAATAATAATAATAATAATAATAATAATAATAATAATATTAATAATAATAATAATAATAATAATAATAATAATAATAGTGCTTCTCTGTCAATGGCTGATGCATTTCTGCACATGCGCCTCCATCGTCTCACCCGTGAGGGGAGTACGAAGAATTGACGATAAGCTCTAATGAAACCCCCGCAAGGGCAGTTCCAACACTTCCAGACGGGCCGGTATGTTCAATGAAAATACTGATCCAGACGGATCGGTATGTTCAATGAAAATACTGGTGGCACCGACAGGAATCGAACTGGCGACAGGGCTCAGATGGTAGAACTTGACCACTGGGCTATCACGGTGTCCAATAATAATAATAATAATAATAATAATAATAATAATAGTGCCTCTCTGTCAATGGCTGATGCAAATCTGCACATGCGCCTCAATCGTCTCACCCGTGAGGGGAGTACGATAGGCTCTAATGACACCCCCGCAAGGGCAGTTCCAACACTTCCAGACGGACCGGTATGTTCAATGAAAATACTGGTGGCACCGACGGGAATCGAACTGGCGACAGGGCCCAGATGGTAGAACTTGACCACTGGGCTATCACGGTGTCCATAATAATAATAATAATAATAATAATAATAATAATAATAATAATAATAATAATAATAATAATAATAATAATAATAATAATAATAATAATAATAATAATAATAATAATAATAGTGCTTCTCTGTCAATGGCTGATGCATTTCTGCACATGCGCCTCCATCGTCTCACCCGTGAGGGGAGTACGAAGAATTGACGATAAGCTCTAATGACACCCCCGCAAGGGCAGTTCCAACACTTCCAGACTGGCCGGTATGTTCAATGAAAATACTGCTCCAAACGGAGCGGTATGTTCAATGAAAATACTGGTGGCACCGACGGGAATCGAACTGGCGACAGGGCCCAGATGGTAGAACTTGACCACTGGGCTATCACGGTGTCAATAATAATAATAATAATAATAATAATAATAATAATAATAATAATAATAATAATAATAATAATATTGCTGTTGACATTCAAGACAACAAAAAAAATTGATTTTTCTGTTTTGGTTGGAATTTCAGTTTTGGTTGGAATTTTGATTTTGGGTGAAAATTTGAATTTTCAAATTAACGGCTATATTCGTCCGCAAAATATCGTAAATTTTCGCGAAATGTTACCGTTAAATTTGAAAATTTGAATTTTTGTCACAAAAATGAAAAACTGTCACAAAAATGAAAATCTGACACAAAAATGAAAAACTAATTTTTGTTGTTGTCTTGAATGTCAACAGCAATAATAATCAGTAATAATAATAATAATAATAATAATAGTGCTTCTCTGTCAATGGCTGATGCATTTCTGCACATGCGCCTCCATCGTCTCACCCGTGAGGGGAGTACGAAGAATTGACGATAAGCTCTAATGACACCCCCGCAAGGGCAGTTCCAACACTTCCAGACGGGCCGGTATGTTCAATGAAAATACTGGTCCAGACGGATCGGTATGTTCAATGAAAATACTGGTGGCACCGACGGGAATCGAACTGGCGACAGGGCTCAGATGGTAGAACTTGACCACTGGGCTATCACGGTGTCCAAAATAATAATAATAATAATAATAATAATAATAATAATAATAATAATAATAATAATAATAATAATAATAATAATAATAATAATAATAATAATAATAATAATACTATATCTGAGGCGTACTGATGCAGCTAATGGCATATCCTCAACGGACATAAGCCTCCAATACCCTTGTTCGAGGTCCTCCACCCCCCCGTGTCAGTCTCTCGCCTGATGATCGGGGCCACCGATGGAGCTCCTGAGGGCAAGACTGCACTGAGCCGAGGTTATTCCGCAGTCCCAGCAACCTCTTGCAAGACGTCACCGAATGTGCAAGTGCATACACCAAGCGCGGTTGCTAGAGCTGCCTCGAAACCCCACCCATAACAATCTGGTGTCTGCTGGGTCCTGGGCTATCAACCAGCATATGCGGAGTTTAAGATCTTTTACGCGCGCAACGACCCTCCTCCCCAGCATCTACCACCAAAGGGTTATGAGTTGGCGTCACAGTTTAACGCTTTGAGGTCATTGGGCTGAATAATAATAATAATAATAATAATAATAATAATAATAATAATAATAATAATAATAATAATAATAATAGTGCTTCTCTGTCAATGGCTGATGCATTTCTGCACATGCGCCTCCATCGTCTCACCCGTGAGGGGAGTACGAAGAATTGACGATAAGCTCTAATGACACCCCCGCAAGGGCAGTTCCAACACTTCCAGACGGATCGGTATGATCAATGAAAATACTGGTCCAGACGGATCGGTATGTTCAATGAAAATACTGGTGGCACCGACGGCAATCGAACTGGCGACAGGGCCCAGATGGTAGAACTTGACCACTGGGCTATCACGGTGTCCATAAAAATAATAATAATAATATTAATAATAATAGTGCTTCTCTGTCAATGGCTGATGCATTTCTGCACATGCGCCTCCATCGTCTCACCCGTGAGGGGAGTACGAAGAATTGACGATAAGCTCTAATGACACCCCCGCAAGGGCAGTTCCAACACTTCCAGACGGGCCGGTATGTTCAATGAAAATACTGGTCCAGACGGATCGGTATGTTCAATGAAAATACTGGTGGCACCGACGGGAATCGAACTGGCGACAGGGCCCAGATGGTAGAACTTGACCACTGGGCTATCACGGTGTCCATAATAATAATAATAATAATAATAATAATAATAATAATAATAATAATAATAATAATAATAATACTATATCTGAGGCGTACTGATGCAGCTAATGGCATATCCTCAACGGACATAAGCCTCCAATACCCTTGTTCGAGGTCCTCCACCCCCCCGTGTCAGTCTCTCGCCTGATGATCGGGGCCACCGATGGAGCTCCTGAGGGCAGACTGCACTAAGCCGAGGTTATTCCGCAGTCCCAGCAACCTCTTGCAAGACGTCACCGAATGTGCAAGTGCATACACCAAGCGCGGTTGCTAGAGCTGCCTCGAAACCCCACCCATAACAATCTGGTGTCTGCTGGGTCCTGGGCTATCAACCAGCATATGCGGAGTTTAAGATCTTTTACGCGCGCAACGACCCTCCTCCCCAGCATCTACCACCAAAGGGTTATGAGTTGGCGTCACAGTTTAACGCCTTGAGGCCATTGGGCTGGAACTCTGTTTAGCAAGTGTGACTAGGTTTTTTCATCGGGATTTCCCTCAAATGTGTCACAGTCAACACTCCAAGGCAGATTTACTATATCTGAGGCGTACTGATGCAGCTAATGGCATATCCTCAACGGACATAAGCCTCCAATACCCTTGTTCGAGGTCCTCCACCCCCCCGTGTCAGTCTCTCGCCTGATGATCGGGGCCACCGATGGAGCTCCTGAGGGTAAGACTGCACTAAGCCGAGGTTATTCCGCAGTCCCAGCAACCTCTTGCAAGACGTCACCGAATGTGCAAGTGCATACACCAAGCGCGGTTGCTAGAGCTGCCTCGAAACCCCACCCATAACAATCTGGTGTCTGCTGGGTCCTGGGCTATCAACCAGCATATGCGGAGTTTAAGATCTTTTACGCGCGCAACGACCCTCCTCCCCAGCATCTACCACCAAAGGGTTATGAGTTGGCGTCACAGTTTAACGCCTTGAGGCCATTGGGCTGGAACTCTGTTTAGCAAGTGTGACTAGGTTTTTTCATCGGGATTTCCCTCAAATATGTCACAGTTAATAAATGTAATAATAATAATAATAATAATAATATATATATATATATATATATATTAAAAACACACACACACACACACACACACACACACACAGGTCGAGCTGCCCAAGCCCAGAGGGCCGCGCAGCAAAGCCAGAGGGGCAAAGTTGCTTGCTAAGCAACAGGCGATAGATGCGGAGGACGTGGGTACGTTGCCACCGCCGGAGGCCAAGGTGCCAGAGGGAAAAGTACGCATGGAGGCGCCACCAGAAAAATCAACATGTGAGGATGAGATTTACGCGATGGACGCGGCCCTGCACTGTCAAGAAAAGATCGTAAATTTTATATGTTAACGGAATTGCAGATGGCAAGGTGGCCAAGGATCTGTCTGTGCAAGGGTGTGGCAAGCCACCGATGATATATGAGGATAACAAGGGGGCGATTGAGCTGGCCAACACTAACATTTATTTACAAACAGACACTGAGTTGGATAATATATATTGACTTACGCTATAACTACCGGCGTTAATGACATGATCCTGGCGGGAAAAGCGGCGTTGGAAAAGATTGCGTCTCCGGACAACTACGGCGACGCCAACATGAAGCGGCAACGGGGCCGAAGTATTCAAAACTCTTGGATGGGATCGCGCCGGAATAGCGCGCACCAAGGAGGACAAGGCTCTTTTATTAGTGTGAGGGTTAGTATATATTAATGCCATGATCAAGGGCGAGCTTAGGAAGTTAATTAGGTGATGGGATTGATATTACCGGTATTTACGGTAGTTTTATTGAGAGTTTGTGACAGTATCATAGGACTCAGGGAAAGTTCAAGTTGATTGCTGGTCTGGGGTGGCATTGGCGGTGCCAATGCCGATTCACACCGCGTGGTTAGCTCTCTGTTTCGAAGTGATGACTTAGGAGTCTATACAACGTTCACTACCGGGACAAAAAAATCTCGGACGGGATTGACGATCCCGGACCCTAGATTTGTGTTGAGTTACGGGATTTTTTTTCTTCAAACCGAGATAATCTTGAAAAAAGAATAAAAATCTCGGACTCAAGATACAAATCTTGGACTTATGATATTTAATCTCGGACTCTAAAATCACGGACCCAAGATACAAATCTTGGACGCAAGGAAAAATCTTGGATGTAAGGACAATGTTTGATTCCAAGATTAAAGTCTTAAGTTAATGATTTAATCTTGTTTCCAAGATCTGCTAGGTCACGTGTCCAGGATTGTACAATCACGGCTCCAAGATCAACAATCTTGAGTCCAAGATTGGTATCTTGGACACATGATAAACGCCTGGAACACAGACTTAATCTTCAGTCTTACTTTTATTTCTTGGAGACATGTTAAGAATTGTTTTCAAGATATTTGTTTATGTAACCAAGATTAAAATCCCGGATCCGAGATTTCAATCATTTTTCAAGATCAATAATCACAAGTCCAAGATTTGCAAACATGGACTCATGATATTAATCATGGCATAGAGACTGAAACCAGTCATGGCAGAGCCTACCGTACACAATTTTTATTGTATACAGTACTCTTACAAAATCAAACTTTGCCAGCAATTATTAATCACTAATAGTTTGTTTTTTTTTCACTAGTGAAAGATTCTGCATGTACATGCTACAGAAAAGATTTTATTATTAAAAAAAACTGTTTTAACAAGTGTAATGAAGGCACCACTTCAATTTTTCTGTGCTTGACGTTGACGCGGCACGTGATGATTTCGGTGATGCTAGTCCTGTGCACAATATATCTTCTAAAGGTACAACAGCCCGCGTTTGACTATCTTCTCTGCCGTCCAGGGTATCCAAACAGTTTGCAAACGCGGCCTTCTGGAGGTATTGGAACACGGAGACGACAAAGAATGTTACAGTTTTGATGCTGTTGTTTTCTTGAGGTACCTCCAGTTGTATGCCATATTCTGCACGGCACCAGGTTTTACTTGCAAGGTACAGGAAGCACGCAGATCCATCTTGCCTAGTGTTGACAGGAACGCCTTTAACACAAAGAAATCGGCGACCAAATAGAACAGCTTGGACGAATACATTGCATTGCATGACATCGCCACTACGGAGAAGCGGAACCTTTTGCCTGCATACACAGTCACAGGAATCTCACCCATTTGAAAACCGATCAGACTGCTAACTCTTTTTTGTCTGCGTGCTTTACGCATGCGCAACTCAATAATCGCAAAGATCAGCGCGGATTCACATGTTGAAGCAAATGAGTAGCGATGCAAGTACTACCTAACTGCTTCTTCCTCAAAGGGGTGCGGTTGCCTGACATCTATTACGCGCAGTGCCGATCCATGGTGATATTTAACTAGGTTTAGTCGCGTTCCAGTTCGCTCTCGTGTGGCCAGGATATCTGCTGCAAGCTCCGACATCAGATTGATTCTGACGTTGTCGCGGTCGTGTCATGGCTTGAGAGGGTCTGGTTTTAGGGATTGCAGACATTCCAGGTCCTGTTGTGCCACCGTGATTGTGCCTGTAAGGAAACGACCTAGCTTGCCTCCCAAAATGTTTGCTTCGACACGTGATTCCACCTCGTTGCGCCTTCGCAAGCCAGCAATCTGTTTGCAAATTATTCGTTCGTTTCGAAAACACCACCACAGCATAACAGGTCCAAAGTGTTCCATATTCTCAATCAGGTGTCGGATTCGATGGAATACCAAGGGATGTGATATTGGACGCAATAGCTTAGCATGCAGAGCTTGAAACCTCTTTTCCAACCTGTTCAAAGTAGCTATGAGATCCAGCGTGACATCAACAGCTGACATAAGCCTAAAGAGAGTACAAAGCGTAACGCAGTACTCTAATTTGGTGCCCGTCATGAGGTCGTCAAAAATCCATTCACCGCAAGGAGCTAGAATATACCAATCTTTTCTACTCATGGAGCCTCCGGATCGGAAAGGTGATGCCGAGCAGAACCTTCCAATGCGTGCACAAAAATCAAGCCACCGCTCATCCACTACTCCCTGCTGTTCCGGAGTGATAGCCATGGCTTCTTGTTGTGTCAAATATCGTTCCCAAGTAGCCCCAGACCCGGGCCTGGCAATTTCTTTTTTCCCTGCCAGCCAGGGAAACAGATGTTTTTCCAGACATCCTTCAATTAGATGCAGCGCGTCTTCCGGTGACTGCACAATGCAATCTTCTAGCACGTCTAACAGCACCGGCCCCCTATGAAGCCGTACATGTGAGCATGTTTTTCTCCTTGTTCCGTTCGCTGCCTTGCCTGCCGATCCCAATTCCTCGCATGGTCTTGCGGCGGGGGGGGGTCCCTGTAGTTTCGCGATGCCCAGTCGTAAAAGTCACCCACTTTCTCAGAAACTTGCACGCATTTGGTGCAACCAGCAAAACCAAGCATTTTGTGACTCAAGAGTGCCACGTGTGCCTCGTAGTCGGCGGACGCAAAGAGTACAGGGAAGTTATATTTTCGCACGTCTCGTATGCTGGGTTGCAGCCATGGTTCAAGACGCTTGGGCTTCTTGGGACCAGGAATAATATCGCAGATCATTGTAAATCTTGGGTCCGCCCGCAAAAAGAATGGGAGGTTCAAAACCTCTTTGATAACAAAAGTGATGGAATGAGGGTTGTTTTCCCTGATACCACGCCATGCAGAAATAACCATATATCAGCCTAGTAAAGTAGCGCATACTTATTAATACCTATCTGCGCCTACAGCCGCGTGTCATTAATACCTATCTGCGCCTACAGCCGCGTGTCACACCGTGCTCAATTCACGGGAACAGTTGAATAGGGAGAAAAGGCAGTGAAGTGGCAACTCACCTTTGAAAAATACAATGCTTGATCCGTGGCATAAGTTTCCAATGCTAAAAAGAACTGAACTGAGTTGACTTGATCGGCGGGTTGAAATGACTCGGAGGCATTTCTAAAAGGAAACAAGTTAGTTTTTGAAATCGAAACATCGTGCGGTGGCAGAGGACTCCCGAGAATCTAACGTGCAGGCCCGATCAAAAATAGCATTGTGAATTGTCAGCCTACTATGATGTTGAACCGGCGGTGCCACCGAAGCCTCGGATTGAAGTTTTG
The DNA here is from genome assembly GCA_019918135.1 of Paulinella micropora. Classification (NCBI taxonomy): domain Eukaryota; phylum Cercozoa; class Imbricatea; order Euglyphida; family Paulinellidae; genus Paulinella; species Paulinella micropora. Next base: position 221,683 of record WBZZ01005553.1, read on the forward strand.
TATCTCTTGATACCTCTTCCATTTTATCTCTTCTGCTCAGCTTCCCACTCAGCTCTACGAGTGGTAATTATTTAATATTCCTAGTATTAGAACAGTGCTTGCGTAAAAAGGTTTTTGCCTGGCGAGTCGTTAAGGTGCTCAGTCTGATAAATAATAACTGACCATTATAAGCATTATTGCTGTTGACATTCAAGACAACAACAAAAATTAGTTTTTCATTTTTGTGTCAGATTTTCATTTTTGTGACAGTTTTTCATTTTTGTGACAAAAATTCAAATTTTCAAATTTAACGGTAACATTTCGCGAAAATTTACGATATTTTGCGGACGAATATAGCCGTTAATTTGAAAAATTCAAATTTTCACCCAAAATCAAAATTCCAACCAAAACTGAAATTCCAACCAAAACAGAAAAATCAATTTTTTTTGTTGTCTTGAATGTCAACAGCAATATTATTATAGTACAGCAAGTCATATTGGCTGAGACCATATTGATTTGTGCCGGCGCGGCACGGTTCGAAAGACAAAGAGTTATACATACTACTGACGGTATTAATAAATCAACTTACCGTTTCACCAAGTAAACCGTCATTTCTTGCGCTAGAGATCTTTGACGTTCAAGATTTTTTTTATAACAGTGAATAAGCTTTCCCAACGACGAAACAGTCCCGTTGCTCGCAAAAAGTTCCTTCTTACTCAACGTAAGCAAGCGCTCCCAAAAGGAAAGTCAGGTCTTGTGCTCAGAATCGCTTGCGTTGGTAGGGGGCTGTCTTGCTGCTTACTTGTTTGTCTTGTCTTCGGTGGCAACGCGGTGCATTTCCACCTCGCCTTGTCTGTCCTCCTCCTCCACCGAGGCGTCCCTGACAACAAGTTATTAATACAACAAGTTCCAACAAGTTGCAACAATGTGCGTGCCATGAGCCATCCTCACTCACGACATTCAGAGCGGCTAATAATAATAATAATAATAATAATAATAATAATAATAATAATAATAATAATAATAATAATAATAATAATAATAGTAATAATAGTAATAATAATAATAATAATAATAATAATAATAATAATAATAATAATAATAATAATAATAGTGCTTCTCTGTCAATGGCTGATGCATTTCTGCACATGCGCCTCCATCGTCTCACCCGTGAGGGGAGTACGAAGAATTGACGATAAGCTCTAATGACACCCCCGCAAGGGCAGTTCCAACACTTCCAGACGGGCCGGTATGTTCAATGAAAATACTGGTCCAGACGGATCGGTATGTTCAATGAAAATACTGGTGGCACCGACGGGAATCGAACTGGCGACAGGGCCCAGATGGTAGAACTTGACCACTGGGCTATCACGGTGTCCATAATAATAATAATAATAATAGTGCTTCTCAGTCAATGGCGAATGCATTTCTGCACATGTGCCTCCATCGTCTCACCCGCGAGGGGAGTACGAAGATTTTGACGATAGGCTCTACTGACACCCCCGCAAGGCAGCTCCAAGCCTTCCAGACAGACCAATACTTTCAAAGAAAATATCCTTTGAAAATACTGGCACCGACGGGAATCGAACTGGCGACAGGTCCCAGATGGTAGACCTTAACCACTGGGCTATCGCGGTGCCATAATAATAATAATAATAATAATAATAATAATAATAATAATAATAATAATAATAATAATAGTGCTTCTCTGTCAATGGCTGATGCATTTCTGCACATGCGCCTCCATCGTCTCACCCGTGAGGGGAGTACGAAGAATTGACGATAAGCTCTAATGACACCCCCGCAAGGGCAGTTCCAACACTTCCAGACGGGCCGGTATGTTCAATGAACATACTGGTCCAGAAATAGACCGGTATGTTCAATGAAAATACTGGTGGCACCGACGGGAATCGAACTGGCGACAGGGCCCAGATGGTAGAACTTGACCACTGGGCTATCACGGTGTCCATAATAATAATAATAATAATAATAATAATAGTGCTTCTCTGTCAATGGCTGATGCATTTCTGCACATGCGCCTCCATCGTCTCACCCGTGAGGGGAGTACGAAGAATTGACGATAGGCTGTAATGACACCCCCGCAAGGGCAGTTCCAACACTTCCAGACGCACCGGTATGTTCAATGAAAATACTGGTCCAGACGGACCGGTATGTTCAATGAAAATACTGGTGGCACCGACGGGAATCGAACTGGCGACAGGGCCCAGATGGTAGAACTTGACCACTGGGCTATCACGGTGTCAAATAATAATAATAATAATAATAATAATAATAATAATAATAATAATAATAATACAGCCCAATGGCCTCAAGGCGTTAAACTGTGACGCCAACTCATAACCCTTTGGTGGTAGATGATGGGGAGGAGGGTCGTTGCGCGCGTAAAAGATCTTAAACTCCGCATATGCTGGTTGATAGCCCAGGACCCAGCAGACACCAGATTGTTATGGGTGGGGTTTCGAGGCAGCTCTACCAACCGCGCTTGGTGTATGCACTTGCACATTCGGTGACGTCTTGCAAGAGGTTGCTGGGACTGCGGAATAACCTCGGCTTAGTGCAGTCTTGCCCTCAGGAGCTCCATCGGTGGCCCCGATCATCAGGCGAGAGACTGACACGGGGGGGTGGAGGACCTCGAACAAGGGTATTGGAGGCTTATGTCCGTTGAGGATATGCCATTAGCTGCATCAGTACGCCTCAGATATAGTAAATAATAATAATAATAATAATAATAATAATAATAATAATAATAATAATAATAATAATAAAAATGACAAATAAATAAATAAATAAATAAATAAATAAATAAATAAATAAGTAGTAAATAAATTAGTAAATAATAATAATAATAATAATAATAATAATAATAATAATAATAATAATGATAATAATGATATTATTATTATTATTATTATTATTATTATTATTATTATTATTATTATTATTATTATTATTATTATTATTATTATTATTGGACACCGTGATAGCCCAGTGGTCAAGTTCTACCATCTGGGCCCTGTCGCCAGTTCGATTCCCGTCGGTGCCACCAGTATTTTCATTAAACATACCGGTTCGTCTGGAAGTGTTGGAACTGCCCGTGCGGGGGTGTCATTAGAGCTTATCGTCATTCTTCGTACTCCCCTCACGGGTGAGACGATGGAGGCGCATGTGCAGAAATGCATCAGCCATTGACAGAGAAGCACTATTATTATTATTATTATTATTATTATTATTATTATTAGGGAGTACATAGGCCATCGGTCCTTTCCATGGGCTGATTGGTATAAAGCTCCTAGAGTAATGTTCTATGCCGTCACTTCCTTTATTCCACCGATTGGTGTGGAGACTTTCCTTATGGAATGGAGGACTGGATGCACATGGCCTTTTGGCTCAGCAATTGGCAGGAGATACACTATTATTATTATTATTATTATTATTATTATTATTATTATTATTATTATTATTATTATTTCTGGAGGGGTGCACAAGATGGCACTCCATGGGAAGAGGAGGTGGTTGGGCCTCTCCCCACGAAGGTGACCGCTTGGGGAGGGCGGTCACCGGGATATGCGCAACTCTCAACTGGGCATTTACTCGGTAGGGGTTCGGCCAGGCAGGTTGTGGGGTTGTCTGTTGGATTGTTGGTTGGCTCGTTTTTCTTGGCTGTTGGTTTGGGTCTGGTTTCCTGGTTAGCCCATTTTCGCCGAATTTCCTGCCGAATAAATGCCTGGGGGCTTCCAGTTCCGGTTTGGTGATCTTGTTGAGGTGAGCATTCGGAGGAAACAGTACCGAGATGGGTTGAAGATAGGATTCACATTGAGCCGAGATGGGGCCGAGTTGACCTGTTCCAACTCGGCTCCATTTCGGCTTCATGTTAATCCTATCTTCATCCTATCTGGGTTTTGTCTCCTCCCTATCTTCGCTTCTTCAGGGTTGCCTAACTGGAATACATGATGACGCGCACGTTGGAGAGGGGCTTCAGTCGGTCCCAATGCCTTGCCAGTGCCTTGCTGCGTTGCCGTGCCTTGCACCATGCATTCACAACCTCCACCGTTGCATTTCTAACTGAGCAGCTTCGGCTGGGATTACTATACTTGTCTGTAAGACCCTATAGGTACCGCTAGGTTCGCGCCTTCTATACCCACGTGGGGGAAGGAGTTTCAGCGGCACGCCGTCCGATCTGGCTCCACTCGGGGACACCCGTACCTCATGATGTGTATTGTTAGGAGCAGCTGAAAGTCCATAAGGCATGAGAGTGGAGGCGTTGGTGATGCGATGGAGAGTGTGTGTAGTGCGTGAGGCAGGTTCTGGCGACGCTGGGGGTGCTGGCGGGCGCCGAAGGGCACGAAGCGACGCGGCAGCGTCCAGTGACACCGGCGGAAATGCGTGTAGTGTGTGTTGCAGATACCGCCGATGCTATTTGCATGGGCGGGCGCTTTCCTCGGCGTAAAGAGGCGCGGCGGTGATGGCCAGCGACATTGGCCGTCTACTACTCTCAATGGATTACAAATACGCGAAGCACGGAGCTACCACTGTGGCCCTTATGGGACAAGGTAGAATCGCCGAAGACCTGGACAATCCCCGTGGGAATGCCTCTTCGACGGGCTCTGGCCCGATGTCCCAGGATGGGAGGATGAGGGCTCGCGTATATGACGGAATTCCTGAACCACGTGGAGAGGCTATCTTAGCTGCGCCTCATCCTTCCTCCCCAAACCTGGCACACGGGTCGGCGCTTCAACACAAGGCGAGCGGCGCTATATGGCCGATGGCACCGCCGCCTCGACGGTACCGGCGGGTAGATCGGTACGACAAGGACGGGCGTAATCTGATTGTCTGGGGGCTCTCAGAACGCGCCAATCTACAGGAGATCGCCTCCAAAATGAGCAGCCTTGGTCTGGTGGTCCCGGTAGTGGCAAGGCCAGCGAATGTCTCGTCACCTGGAGCTGGTCTACGAGGACGATGACAGCAGGCAGACGGCGTTGCAGCAATTCAAACATCTCAAATTCTTCGGCAGAGGGGTCAATGTGGCCCTTGGGCGCAGGTTCAGGGACAGGGAACGTGTCCGAAGGCTTATTCGCATCCATCTGCGTGGGGAAGCGGCGGTCCGGAAGGAGGAAGCTGCGACGGGATATCGCGTCTTGCCTCTGCATGAAGAATGTGTCGATGATGTGCAGGTGGTGTCTTCGGAATTGGCTGCCGATGCACCTAAGTGTGTGTCTGAGTGTGCTGATGTGTATGTGGTGCCCCTGCATTCGGCGGCCAGTGCAGTGGGACCAACCTGCGCAAGCACCTGCAGAGGGGGGCAGCACGAGGGCGGAAGCAAGCGCGGCCGTCGGGTCCGGAAACGAGCCAAGAAGCACCGCTCCAAGCAGTTCGATACCGGCTTCAAGCTACTCGTCGCGAGTCACAACTGGCAGGGTAAAACGGGATACGACAACGTAGGCACGGCGGAATGGGCATCATTCTACAAGCACGAGGGCTGGCTAGTCATCGGGGCTCAGGAGCATCGCATGGGCAAGAAGCAACTTTCCAAATGCAGCCTGGATGGATTCCGGATTTTTGGAAAACCTGCGGAGGTCAGCGAGAAAAATCGCTGCAAGGGTGGGGTTCTATTCGCGGTGGCTAACTTCCTTGGTCCGTATTGCAACCTGGTGTCAGCCCCCGTCGACCACCGGCAGCAAGTGTGGCTGCGTATCGCCTCGGGTGTTACCGGCGCTCAGGATATCTATGTGGGCAACGGCTACTTTCCCCAGGAAACGCAGGAAGAAGAGTCGTCAGAGGCGTATGCGGCCTGGCAGGCAGCTATAGCTTTTTTTGGAGCCAAAGGTCTTGTGGTCACGGTGGCAGATGCCAACGCGAAGCTCGGGCCGGCATGCAGCCGAAAAGAGGAGGGCATCGTCGGTCAGCACGGGGAGGTCGATGATAAGGGAGCACCGGTACGTTCGGAGAACGGCAAGAGACTCGCGGCTGTCCTCGTCGCTACGGGCCTGCGAAATCTGAGCGGCTTCTCGTGCCCAGTGGAAGGGTCCTACTGGTGGTCCCGGCGTGAGCAGCGCGGCATGGGCACAGGCAAGCACCTCCTCGATTACATCTGCGCGTCGCCTGGCTTGGCATCTGGAGCAAAGTTCGGAGTATGCGAAGATGATCTTGATACGGACCACAAGGCAGTATGGGCCGAACTGACGTGGAGCGGCCAGCGCCGACCAAAGCGGGCTGCGAAACCTTACAGGTCCTTTCGTGTTGATAAGCTTATTGGTGCTGGTGTCTCGGGTAATGATCACGCTGCGACGCAAGCGCTGGATTATCTACGCGACAAGTTCGATGACGTATTCCAGCATTGCCTACAGAAGCTTGGAGTGCATCAGCTGCCTGAGCTTGACCTATCGGGTGGTGCCGACAGCCAACGGGTGGTAGATGACGTCACAGAGCGAGTGGCGAAGTCCTTCCGAATGGCGGCGCACCGGGTCCTTGGCTCCAGATGTATACGACCCCGTTTCACCAACAATTGGTTCGACGGGGAGCTAAAGGAGCTCATTCAACAGCGCCGGGAGGCCTACGCAGCATACAGGAGGGATGAATCGAATGCGGAAGCCCGTCTGAATTGGCTACGGCTCCGCAAGCAAATTCGGAAGGCAACTCGGGCCAAGAAGTCCGCCTCCTTCAAGCAAGTGCAGGAAGAAGCGGTCAAATGTCAACGCGAGCAATCCTCAAAGCGCTTTTGGCTACTCCCGAAGCGGCTTGGCGGGGCACGCAGAACGAAGGTCTCCGCGCCGGTGCAAAGGGAGGATGGCTCACTGGCGTGTACGCTGCCGGAAAAGGTCGCTCGGTGGGAGGAATTTCGGAAAAATTCGGTGAAGCCACGGGAAAATCCGGCAAGTGCGACTGTTGTGGTGGAGTGCTGTGCAGACGCAGGCTCGCGGGAGTGGGAGGAAGCCGAAGCTAAGCGGCAGTTCCACTGGAACGATCGCTTCAGAGATGAGGTGGCCCGGGCTATGAAGGAGCACGAAGTAGGTGAAGACACTTGCGAAGAGCTGGACAAGCCGTTCACGCAAGAGGAGGTCCTTGCAAGGCAACGTGCCCTGAATAACCACAAAGCTTGCGGCGAGGACAAAGTGAAGAACGAGATGCTCAAGTATGGCGGCGCCTACATCAATGGCTACTTAACGCAGTACTTCAACTGGATTCGAGAAGCCGAGAGGACTCCAAAAGCTTGGGGCAAGGGAATCATCGTCAATATCCCCAAGGGTGGGGATCCTACGGATCCTGACAACTGGAGGGATATCTCGATTATTAGTTGCCTTGGTAAGCTGTATCTGTCCTTATTAGCTACTCGTCTAACGCTCTTCGTGGATGGCCCGGATAAGCTACGTCCAGAGCAGGGAGGCTTCCGCCCGGGGCGTCGCACTACGGATCAGGTCTTTACCCTTTGGCAGAGGTTGAAGGGGCGTCAGCAGCAGAAGCGGGAGTCGTATGTCCTGTTCGTCGATCTACGCAAGGCTTTCCCGTCTGTTTGGAGAGATGGCCTATTTGAGAGGCTCTGGAAGCTGGGTGTAAGGGGCAAGTTCTGGCGCACGCTACGCAGGTGCTACGAGCAGACTTCGTCGCAAGTGCTAGTTGATGGAGCACTCACCCCCGAAGTACTGGAGGGTGTAGGCGCCCAACAGGGGTCCCCTCTCTCTCCCACACTCTTCAACGTCTTTATGGATGAGCTGTGTGATCGGCTGGCGAGTGCCCTCAAGATCACGGATGTGAAGCGGCTGAACGACATCAAGGCACTTCTATACGCGGACGACGTGGCCCTCATCGCTCACAGTCGCACCGACCTCCAGAAGATGGTCAATGTTGTGGCCAAGTTCGCGGAAGATTACCGGCTGGAAGTCAACTTGAAGCCCGGCAAGACGGAAATCATGCCCATTTACACGTCGAGCAAGGCGAAACGACCAAGTATCAGGGAGCGAGGTGAGCCCGTGGTGTGGTTTCGCGGCCAGAAGCTTTGTGTCACCAGTCAGTACAAGTACCTGGGAGTGGTTATCACCGACGACCTGAAGTGGAAGGAGCAGGCCCTGCGGGCTACGCGTGTCACTGAAGTCGCCACCGCGGGTTGGTACTCTTTGTGGTGTGCAGATGAGATACAAGCTAGGTATCGTCTCATGTGCTGGAATCAACGTGTGGGGGCCAAGCTGAAGTACGCCTTCGATGTCTGGCGTGCCCCCGTATCGCAGCTCACCAAGCTGGAGGCAGCAATGCTGCGCTCCATGAGGATGATTCTCGGCATCAGCCCTAAGACAAGCAAGTGGATTACACTCTTTCTGGCGCGCTCTTTGAGTGCGGAGCGTTTGCGGCGGGCGGCGCAACTGAAGTTCTATGGACGGCTGCGTGTTCTACCGGAGGAGCGATTTCCTGTCATCGCATCTCAAGTCAAATCCGACTGGACTGCGGAGGCCGAAGGCGCTATCAGGGACTCAATGGATCTACAACAAGGGCTTCAGGAGCTCCTAAATAGCTCAGAGAAGGACCTCGAGGGTTGGAGTTCGACTGTGGACAAGTGGGCCCTTCAGCAGGACGTCAAGATGGTGCAGCAACTGATGTGGGACAAGCGAGAGGCAGGCAGCGATCTTACTGATGGCCTGCGAGTCATCCTAAGACAAGTCTTTGGAACTAAGGAGTTCCCAAGATGGGTAGCCCTTGATGATGCGCATTATAATCTGCTTCGGAGAAGGTTGCTCAGCTGCAACAACCGCCTTCGGTTGTACCGCAGCAAGTTGGTCAGTGGCATGTCCCCTCGCTGCTTCTGTTGTCATGATGATGTCAATGAGTCCCTTGCGCACTTCTTATGGGATTGCCCCATGCATGAGGGGAGACGTAAGCAGCTGTTGCTGAGTATGCAGAGGCTCGGTGGCATGGCTGTGGGGGCTGCTGAGGGGGATGGAGGGAGTGAGGAGGGTGGTGAGGTCGTAGGCGGTGAGGTTGTGGTGGAGGATGTGTTGCTTGGGCGGGAGCGGGAGGGCTCTGTGCGGCAGCGTTGGGATGATATGTCGCCTGTGGATCAATCACGATTGTTTTGTAAGCTTTTTCAGGGGAAGTCGCGCTTCCGCAGTAACTTTAGGCTTGCTGCGTTGTTAGGGGTTACAGCGTTGCGTCCCCCTCCAAAGTTGGATGTGTTGTTTGGATCATATATGTGTCTGAGTGTTGGTCTGCTAGGGAGGGTAAAAGGGAGGAGCTTGGGGTGGAGAATGGGGGCGAGGAGGTGATTGACCTCACTGAGGTTCCATCAGCTTCTGTCCCACCCTCTCCCCCAAGTGACGTTGATGTTGCGCGGCGCGGCCGTCCGCGCAGTGTGGACGTCCTGGCTAGAGAGAGGGGTTCGGGAGCGCAGCGTAGTGTCTCCGAGTTCTTCTCTTCAGCTAACACCCTCGCATCTAGCTCTTCATGCACTTCACAGCCCCCATCTGCCCCTGCTGTTGCTGCTATGTCTGTTTGGTGTTCTGACAATGCGTTGGGATCGGCTGACCCCGGTGACCCAATGGAGGCACATGTCCAGGATCTGGATCTGATGCTATAGTCTGAGGAAGCCTATTATTATTATTATTATTATTATTATTATTATTATTATTATTATTATTATTGACACCGTGATAGCCCAGTGGTCAAGTTCTACCATCTGGGCCCTGTCGCCAGTTCGATTCCCGTCGGTGCCACCAGTATTTTCATTGAACATACCGCTCCGTCTGGACCAGTATTTTCATTGAACATACCGGTCCGTCTGGAAGTGTTGGAACTGCCCTTGCGGGGGTGTCATTAGAGCTTATCGTCAATTCTTCGTACTCCCCTCACGGGTGAGACGATGGAGGCGCATGTGCAGAAATGCATCAGCCATTGACAGAGAAACACTATTATTATTATTATTATTATTATTATTATTATTATTATTATTATTATTATTATTATTATTATGGACACCGTGATAGCCCAGTGGTCAAGTTCTACCATCTGAGCCCTGTCGCCAGTTCGATTCCCGTCGGTGCCACCAGTATTTTCATTGAACATACCGGTCTATTTCTGGACCAGTATTTTCATTGAACATACCGGCCCGTCTGGAAGTGTTGGAACTGCCCTTGCGGGGGTGTCATTAGAGCTTATCGTCAATTCTTCGTACTCCCCTCACGGGTGAGACGATGGAGGCGCATGTGCAGAAATGCATCAGCCATTGACAGAGAAGCACTATTATTATTATTATTATTATTATAACTAGGGGCTGCGCCAACACCTCCCCCCCCCCCCCCCCCCACACACACACACACACTGGGGTTCCCGGGGGGGAGGGCCCCCCGGACCCCCCCTTCCCCGTCGACAGGGTACCTTCAATTGCTGGAGATACCAGCAGAATGCAAGTGTAAGCTCTGGTGGCACAAAAACCTAAAATCTGTTTTTGTGCCACCCGGCACCAAATTTGTTTGTTGGATCTCCGGAGAGAGCTCATCGAGAGGTGTCGGGTGCACCAAACATCAGCCTCAAACTCCCTCTGGTGTGCGCGAACGGCGCCTGGTGGCGCAAAAATCTAGATTTTCTGGTTTTTACGCCACCGGTACCACAATTTTATATTTTGAAGAGAGTTCATCAAGAAGTGTCAGATACACCAAATATCAGCCGCTAAATCCCTTTGGTGTGCGCAAACGGCGCCTGGTAAAAAGACCTCAATTTTCTGGTTTGGGTCCCACCCGCGACCAAAACGGGTCCGTGCAATCACAGGGCTTGGGTTCCCGGGGGGAGGGCCCCCCGGACCCCCCTTCCCCGTCGACAGGGTACGTTCAATGGCCGGAG
>WBZZ01005553.1:237500-247500 GCA_019918135.1 Paulinella micropora
TCCGCAGTCCCAGCAACCTCTTGCAAGACGTCACCGAATGTGCAAGTGCATACACCAAGCGCGGTTGCTAGAGCTGCCTCGAAACCCCACCCATAACAATCTGGTGTCTGCTGGGTCCTGGGCTATCAACCAGCATATGCGGAGTTTAAGATCTTTTACGCGCGCAACGACCCTCCTCCCCAGCATCTACCACCAAAGGGTTATGAGTTGGCGTCACAGTTTAACGCCTTGAGGCCATTGGGCTGGAACTCTGTTTAGCAAGTGTGACTAGGTTTTTTCATCGGGATTTCCCTCAAATATGTCACAGTCAACACTCCAAGGCAGATTTACTACTACTACTACTACTACTACTACTACTACTACTAATAATAATAATAATAATAATAATAATAAAGAAAGAAGAAGAAGAAGAAGAGAGAAGAAGAAGAAGAAGAAGAAGAACAAGAAGAAAGAAGAAAGAAGAAGAAGAAGAAGAAGAAGAAGAAGAATGAGGAGGAGGAGAAGAAGAAGAAGGAGAAGAAGAAGGAAAGAAAGAAAGAAAGAAAGAAAGAACGACAGCAAGCAAGAAAGCAAGCAAGCAAGCAAGAAGGCAAGAAGGCAAGAAAGCAAGAAAGCAAGAAAGCAAGAAAGAAAGAAAGAAGAAAGAAAGAAAGAAGGAAGGAAGGAAGGAAGGAAAGAAAGACGGAAGGAAAGAAGGAAAGAAAGGAAGGAAACAAGGAAGGAAGGAAGCAAGGAAGCAAGGAAGAAAGAAAGAAAGAAAGAAAGAAAGCAAGAAAGCAAGAAAACAAGAAAGGAAGAAAGGAAGAAAGCAAGAAAGCAAGCAAGCAAGAAAGAAAGAAAGCAAGAAAGAAAGAAAGAAAGAAAGAAAGAATGAAAAAAGAAAGAAAGAAAGAAAGAAAGGAAGGAAGAAGAAAGCAAGAAAGCAAGCAAGCAAGAAAAGAAAAGAAAAGAAAAGAAAGAAATAAAGAAAGGAAGGAAAGAAAGGAAGGAAAGAAAGAAAGAAGAACGACAGAAAGCAAGAAAGGAAGAAAGAAAGAAAGAAAGAAAGAAGGAAAGAAAGGAAGGAAGGAAGGAAGGAAGGAAGAAAGAAAGAAAGAAAGAAAGAAAGAGAAAGAAAGAAAGATAGGAAGTGACCAGTTGGCGAGGCGTCCGCGATCCCACTGCCCAACACAGATACACACACACACACAGGTAGGTAGGTAAGGTAGGTAAGGATGGTAAGGTAGGTAAGGTAGGTAGGTAGGTAAGGTAGGTCGGTAGGTAGGTAGGTAGGTAGGTAGGTAGGTAGGTAGGTAGGTAAGGTACGCACACACACACACACACAATAACATAGCATATACACACAACAAACTTAGCATGTTTAGACAAAAACGGCACACAGCATGTACACACACAATAGCACCGACACAGCACGTAGAGACACACACAACAACACAGCGTCTATACACTATAAGATGACACTGCCCCCCCCCCCCCCCCCCCACACACACAACAACACAGCGTCTAGACACTACATAGATAGATAGATAGATAGATAGATAGATAGATAGATAGATATGAGATAGATAGATATGAGATAGATAGATATGAGATAGATAGATATGAGATAGATAGATATGAGATAGATAGATATGAGATAGATAGATATGAGATAGATAGATATGAGATAGATAGTGAGATAGATAGATAGATAGATAGATCACACTGCCCCGACACAGCACGTAGAGACACACACAACAACACAGCGTTTAGAACACTACAAGATCACACTGCCCACACACACACAACAACACAGCGTCTACACTACCAAATCACACTGCCCCGACATAGACAGCACACAACAGCATAGCACACACAAACACCACAGAGCGCGTATACATAACAACATAGCAATGTGCACACACTACAAGGGCCCCCGATCCCACTGCCGTAACACACACACACAACAACATAGCATGTGCACACAATAACAACAACATAGCATGTACCCCACTTGTCACGAGAAAAACCTGACGGAAATAAAACCTGACGCCGCAGATAACGGCCTATTTCGCTGTGAAATAAAAACCTGACGCCGCAGATAACGGCCTATTTCGCTATGAAATAAAAACCTGACGCCGCAGATAAAAGCCTATTTCGCTGGGAATTTCGCCCAGTGTAAAAATCCACGTGAAATGAGCCGTGTTTTGCGGCGTCTGGTTTTTATTTACGTCAGGCTTTCTCATGACAAGTGGGATACACACAATAACAACATAGCATGTACACACTAACTACAAGGGCCCCCGGTCGCTTTCTCTCTCTCTCTCTCTCTCTCTCTCTCTCTCTCTCTCTCTCTCTCTCTCTCTCTCTCTCTCTCTCTCTTTCTCTCTCTCTCACTGCCCCACACACGATCCCACGCCCCGATACTGCACGTAGAACACACACACACACACAACAACATAGCATGCACGCACAACACATACATGCATACCAGTTTGTGATGTGGCTGACACACACGTGGTGGCAAATTCACATACGAGTTGATCACACATCTATCTATCTATCTATCTATCTATCTATCTATCTATCTATCTATCTATCTATCTATCTATCTATCTATCTATCTATCTATCCTATCTATCTATCTATCTAGTATGCACACAACAACACAGCATGCACACACATGTATGTATGTATGTATGTATGTACATCCCCCTAGATCGAAATCTGGGTTTTCTATAAGATCTACAAGGGCCCCTGATCCCACTGCTACAACACAGCACGTACACACACAGCAACAACAACAACATAGCATGTACACACAACAACAACAACAACAACAACAACAACCACACCGTATGGCTGCATAACCGGATGGATGTGTGTGCACTGTGCTGTGCTGGGCAGGTTGTGCGGTGGGCGTACGGGGCTGGGTCGTGTTCCCACGCTGTGTACTTCGATGGTGGTTTTTCCGCTGAGGATCAGCGACAGGTGGAAACCCATGAAGAAGGTGAGAGTGATGCCGAAAGAGCCTGCCGCAGAGCACAGCACAGGCAAACTCGACCCATGAGAAGTTCCTTGTACTTAACCACCATGAGCAATGATTTCAAACGTTTCGTTCTCAGCCGGTTCTGATTTTTGCGGCTTGTGTAGTGGCTCATTTGAAAGCTCTCATCAAGAGCTTTCTAGTGAGCCATAACACAGGTTGTAGATGCAAATACTGACTTAGATCGAAGCGCTTGAAGTCATTGTTCGTTGTACTTACGAAATAGGAACTTCTCTTCTATCTGTCTACCTACCTGGCTAACCCTGCCGCAGATAGCAAAGCACAGGCAAACTCGACCCATCTATCTGTCTATCTACCTGCTAACCCGTGAAGGTGAGTGTGAATCCCGAACACACAGCACAGCACAATCAAACTCTAGCTATATCTGTCGGTCTATCTACCTAGCTATCTTTCTCTATATCTATATCTGTATCTAGGCAACTCGCGTCATTATTATTACTACTAGACAATTATGATCATGCTATGACTGCTCTCGCTGGACTGAAGAGGCCTGACAGCGTATATATATATATACACACACACACACACACACACACACATATATATATATATATATATAATATATATATATTACACACACACACACAAACATACATACATACATACATACATACATACATACAAACATACATAAATACATACATACATACAAACATACATACATACATACATACATACATACATACATGTACCATGCAACTATAACATTCGTACTACAACTATAGAAAAACTGTTGTTGGAATTGTTAATACTACTAAATCATGATCATTTACTACTACACGAGTATGATTGTTCCGCATTACTATTGCTGGGGATTGTTAATACTACTACTAAATCATTATCATTTACTACTACACAAGTATGATTGTCCCGCATAACTATTGCTGGGGATTATTAATACTACTAAATCATTATCCTTTACTTCTACACAAGTATGATTGTCCCGCATAACTATTGCTGGGGATTGTAAATACTACTACTAATCATTAGCATTTACTACTACACAAGTATGATTGTTCCGCATAACTATTGCTGGGGATTCTTAATACTACTACTAATAATTAGCATTTACTACTACACAAGTATGATTGTTCCGCAACTATTGCTGGGGATTGTTAATAATACTACTAAATCATTAGCATTTACTACTACACAAGTATGATTGTCCCGCATAACTATGCTGGGGATTGTTAATACTACTACTAATCATTATCATTTAGTACTACACAAGTATGATTGTCCTGACAGCACCACCATTCAACTATAACATTTGCTTAGAAGGCTACAATGATTATTGCTAGGATTGTTGTGGCTACAATTATTAGGTCCGTTCTACACCACCCAGATTTCCGGGTTCTGGGTGTGAAAAGTGGCACTACAGGCCAGGCTTTTCAGGAAGCAAACCCAGAAAGTGGCTCCAGAAACCCGGAATTCTGGGTAGTGTAGAACGCGCCTTATTGCTATGATTGTGGTGTCTCCACCGCTGAGCAGGCCTGACAGCACCGCCATGCAGCTACAACATTATTTTTATTGCTACTACCATCATTATTGCTATTTGTTGCTATGATTGATAACCTCTGAGCAGGCCTGACAGCACCGCCTTGCAACTTACAACAACATGATTATTACAACTATACCATCATTATTGCTATTTGTTTCTAATGATTGGTAACTGCTGAGCAGGCCTGACAGCACCGCCTTGCAACTTACAACAACATTATTATTACTACTATACCATCATGATTGCTATTTGTTGCTAATGATTGGTAACCGCTGAGCAGGCCTGACAGCACCGCCTTGCAACTTACAACATTATTATTACTACTATACCATCATTATTGCTATTTGTTGCTAATGATTGGTAACCGCTGAGCAGGCCTGACAGCACCGCCTTGCAACTTACAACAACATTTATTCTTACTACTGAACCATCATTATTGCTATTTGTTGCTAATGATGGGTAACCGCTGAGACAGCACCGCAATGCAACTTCAACAACATTATTATTTCTACTAAACCATCATTATTGCTATTTGTTGCTAATGATGGGTAACCGCTGAGCAGGCCTGACAGCACCGCCTTGCCATTACAACAACATTATTATTACTACTATACCATCATTATTGCTATTTGTTGCTAATAATTGGTAACCGCTGAGCAGGCCTGACAGCACCGCCTTGCAACATTATTATTTCTACTATACCATCATTATTTGCTATTTGTTGCTAATGATTGGTAACCGCTGAGCAGGCCTGACAGCACCGCCTTGCAACTTACAATATTATTATTTCTACTGTACCATCATTATTGCTATTTGTTGCTAATGATTGGTAACCGCTGAACAGGCCTGACAGCACATGCAACTACAACATTATTACCATCATTATTGTTATTTGTTGCTTATGATTGGTAACCGCTGAACAGGCCTGACAGCACATGCAACTACATTATTATTACTACTATACGATCATGATTGCTATTTGTTGCTAATGATTGGTAACCGCTGAGCAGGCCTGACAGCACCGCCTTGCAACTTACAACAACATTATTATTACTACTATACCATCATTATTGCTATTTGTTGCTAATGATTGGTAACCGCTGAGCAGGCCTGACAGCACCGCCTTGCAAAGTACAACATATATTATTACTACTACTATACCATCATTATTGCTATTTGTTGCTATGATTGGTAACCGCTGAACAGGCGTATGTATTTTTATATTTATGTACATATACATACATACATGCATACATACATACATACATACATACATACATATATATATATATATATATTATATATATATATACATATATATACATATATATATATATATATATATTTGTGTGCGTGTGTGTGTGCACATATATCCATGCAGCTACAACATTATGATTATTACTATACTATGAGTATTGCTGTGATTGTTAATACTACTCTAGATTATCAAAACTACTGTAGAAGTATTTTTATCTGTCGCCTCCACAAAATATGGCCAGGTTACCGATAAAACTACATTTGCGGCTTTTGCGCCAAATTTCACGTGTTTTGCAGGCTCGCCGGCCCGGCCCGGCTCCGGCTCGCCCGCAAAACACGTCAAATGGTGGCTAGCCGCGGTATGTACTAATGGTACCGCTGAAGAGTCCTGACAGGACCACCATGAAACTGATAGAGCCCGGACCAGCCTACACACACACACACATACATACACATAGACATAGAGATAGACGCAGAGAGAGAGAGAGAGAGAGAGAGAGAGAGAGTCGGAGGGAGGAGGGGGGGGGGGGGGGGATGTATGTGTGTATGCATGTATGCATGTATGTATGTATGCATGTATGCATTATGCATGTATGTATGTCTGCTATGTATGGATGTCTGCGTACGGGGTTGCTGCTGAAGACTTGTGCGAACTTGCGGAAACCACAGGCCACGTAGAGTACACAGCCAAGCCACGCATACCTAAAGGGAAAGGACATAGAGTAGACAGCCACGCATACCTAAGGTAAAATGAAGAATTTCGGCCATATCAAATTTTGAAAAAAAAAAACCAAAAAAAAAACGTATATTGCGGTGAAAAGACTACGGAAGAATTCCGGCCACCCAAAGTTTTGTGCAAAAACAACGTATCCTGCGGTCAAATATCACTGTGGCCGAAATTTTTTCACTAGACCTTATCCCCAACACAGCACACAGCACACACACACACACACACGAACTTGAATCGCAGGTCACGTAGAGAAGCGAGAGAGAGAGAGGGGGGGGAGGGGGGGGGGGGGGGGAAGACAGCCCAGCCACGCATACCTACCCCCCACACAGCACACACACACACACACACACAGTAGCCCAAGGCCACGTACAGCACACACGCATACCTACCCAAACACAGTGCCACGCAATCTGTCAGCAACATCACTATATCAACCTTGTATAAACATGCATACATACATACTTGTATAACTACACACATGCCGGCACAGCCAAGGGGAGCGCATGGGGAATATTCTCTGAATTAGCACAATCTTTTTGACCGCAACTCGCGTGGAAAATCAGCGAAATTCATTTCTGACCGTGATTCCCGTGACATTCCAGCGAAATTTGCATTATGCTTCTGTGGATTGTGCTGATGTGGAGTGTGGGCGTACATGACGAAGAGCACGAAGTACTTGTAGTTCTTGAAGCCCACGCAGTTGGCCACCCAGGGACCTGCAAAGGAAAGGAAGGCCCGGAAAGGAAAGGAAAGGCCCGGAAAGGAAAGGAAAGGAAAGGAAAGACAAGCAAAGACAAGGAAAGACAAGGAAAGACAAGGAAAGACAAGGAAAGCAGGCATTTTCGCCATCTTCGCCGTGATCGCCGTCATGGTTGTCACCAACAACAAGGACAACGACAACGACGACGACGACGACAGCAACAACAACAACAACAACAACATCAACAATAACAATAATAATAATAATAATAATAATAATAATAACAACAACAACAACAACAACAACAAGCAGAAGAGCAACAACAAAATGTAGAACAAAAAAAACAAAAAACAAAAAAAAAAAAAAAAAAAAAAAAAAAGAAGTAGATGAACCAGAAACGACATATAGGCAGAAATGAATGTATGCAAATATGTACCAGGATATAGCCGAGATGTTATTGAGAGCGCAACTGGGTGTATGTCATGTCTGCGTATAAATGCACCACTTTTTCTTTTCTTTTCTTTTTCTTTGTTCTGTTTTGTTTTTGTCTTGTTTGGTTTTGTTTTGTTTGTTTTGCTTTGTCTTGTCTTGCTTTGTTTTGAGGCTGCTTGAGAGACCGATGTGGTACTTTACGTACTTATGATTCGTTACATATGTGTGTATTGGGGGGGGGGGAGAGGAGGAGGAGGAGAGAGAGAGAGTGAGTGAGAGAGAGAGAGCGAGAGAGAGATTACAGTGGTGATCCATCTTAAGGACACATTGACCACACATACTGCAGTCTACACATATATATGTATATATAAATATATATATATATATATATATATACGTATGTATAGATAGATAGATAGATAGATAGATAGATAGATAGATAGATAGATAGATAGATAGATAGGTAGGTAGGTAGGTAGATAGATAGATAGACACACACACACACATACAAACACGCAGAGGTATGATAGATAATGCGTACATACATACATACACATTATACACAACACCACACACACACACACATACACACACAGAAAAATATGTAAAGATATTTTGTATATGCATGTATTATGTATAAAAGTACGTACGTATGTACTACATATACTTTGTGTGTAAGATGCAGACATAAGAGAGAGAGAGAGAGAGAGAGAGAGAGAGAGAGAGAGAGAGAGAGAGAGAGAGTGAGTACGATGCTTAGGTTGTGTCTCTGAGTGTGTGTGTGTGTGTGTGTGTGTGTATGTGTGTGGTGCATAGGGCTTTGAGTAAGATGCATAGGTAGGTGTGTGTGTGTGTGTATGTGTGTGTACGTGTGTGTATGTGTGTGTATGTGTGTGTATGTGCGTATGTTTGCATGGTCTTGGCTGCCATGTTTATTTACTGTGTAGTGTGTGGTTGGTTTTTTCTTTATTTAGTCTATGTGTGATGATGTGTAGATTAGTTAAGAGATGGATGCATGTATATAAACGTATGTGTGTGAGAGATAGATAGATAGATAGATAGATAGATAGATAGATAGATAGATAGATAAGATAGATAGATAGATAGATAGTGTGTGTGTTGTGTATGTTGTGTGTACGGTGCGCACGCGGCGGCTTGGCAAGGCCACCGCACGGCTCACACACTCTATCACACAACACACACACAACACACACACGCTTGGCAAGGCCACCGCACGGCTCACACACTCTATCACACAACACACACACAACACACACACGCTTGGCAAGGCCACCGCACGGCTCACACACTCTATCACACAACACACACACAACACAAACACGCTTGGCAAGGCCACCGCACGGCTCACACACTCTATCACACAACACACACACAACACACACACGCTTGGCAAGGCCACCGCACGGCTCACACTCTCTATCACACAACACCCACACAACACACACACGCTTGGCAAGGCCACCGCACGGCTCACACACTCTATCACACTACACACGCACACTTGGCAAGGCCACCGCACGGCTCACACACTCTATCACACAACACACACACACACAACACACACACACACGCACACACACACACACACACTTGGCAAGGCCACCGCACGGCTCACACACTCTATCACACAACACACACACACACACAACACAACACACACACATACACACACACACACATACACACATACGCGTTTAAGGGCATGCATCCATCTGAAACTCTACCTGTCCATCCATGTACACACTCTCTCTCTCTCTCTCTCTCTGTCTCCCTCTGAAGCTCTACCTGCCCATCCATGTACACACACTCACTCTCTCTCTCTCTCTCTCTCTCTCTCTCTCTCCTCTTCTCTTCTCTGTGCTGTGTTGCTGTTGCCTGGTGCGTTCTCTCTCTCTCTCTCTCTCTCTCTCTCTCTCTCTCTCTCTCTCTCTCTCTCTCTCTCTCTCTCTCTCTCTCTCTTGCCTGGTGCGCTCTTCGGGGAAGGCGCGCGCGAGGTCCTCAAAGTGTCTCTCTCTCTCTCTCTCTCTCTCTCTCTCTCTCTCTCTCTCTCTCTCTCTCTCTCTCTTTCTCTTGCCTGGTGCGCTCTTCGGGGAACGCGCGCGCGAGGTCCTCAAAGTAGGAAGAAGGAGGAGGGTTGTCCTACACATACACACACATAACCACACATACATACATACATACATACATACATACATACATACATAAATACATACGTACATACATACATACATACGTACATATAAATATATATATAAATATATATATATATATATATATATATATATATACTCAAGACATAGTCCTCGAAATAGG
>WBZZ01005553.1:262500-265000 GCA_019918135.1 Paulinella micropora
TTATTAATAGTTTACCTTCTTCTTGATTCCCCCATTTTGGAACTTACGGTGACCTATGTTGAACTTTGCGCTTGGTGGTGCATGGCGGCAGCAGCATTGCTGCAGGTGGAGGCAGAACAACCTTTTTGCTCCAGCGTTAGAAGTAGAGCATGACGGAATTTTCGAACTGTTTATTTTGTGTTTTTGGACATACATTCTGTTCGTAGCTACATTATTTGTTCGCGCGTGTCGCAGGGGAAACGCTGCGCATTGCAAGTGCTATGTGAATTTTTCTCCTAGTGAGCTGTTGGCCTCATTACAGTTAGAGTGAAGTTAATCCCTCCAACATTCAATTAAAATCACATAGATAACACCTGATCAGGAAAAGGAAAACATTACTTGTGTGGCAGCCACCCTGCTGATAAACATATTCCCACTCACCCTACTTTACGATATTATAGGCTTTGCTCACGTTTTTCTGTCACTATCCTGATCCGACTCGGTGTCACACAGAGTAAAAGTGATAGCTAGCCATAAATCTCCAGCCCCTGAGAAGCTGCATTCAGTATATGCTTCTCCAAATATCAATGCCACCTAGTCTAACAACATGCTAACTAGTACTGAAAAGCACTAGAAGATCTTCAACCAACAGACTTCAACAGAAAATAAAGTCTAAATCAAAAATGATTTCCCCTCCCAAGAAAGTGAGAACGTACTGTGAGTGGAACGCAAATGGAAAAGCTTTTGGGTGTCAACAGTAGCTCTTGAAAGTAAAGTCAAAAGTCAAGACGAAAAGAAAGTAAGAGTGTTCGACGCTAACTTGTCTAGTTCTTCTCAAACCCTTGCCACTATGTTGCCGCTCAGTTTACTCATACTCTTTGTACCAAGAGTTGCTAAATTCAATCATTATATATAGTGAACACGTCACTAGGCCCCAACCCTAAACCGCCAAAGCTTTGAAGTCACCGTTACACTTAGAGTGATATGAAGAAAATATGTAATTGTTCTTGGGATGTGCCGATATGAATAAATACATTATTAATAAATCCTCCATTGCTCACCCTATTTAGGAATAACTGCCCCGCCTACCTTATGCTACTAACCTCACACATATATGATGGTAAAATATTTATAACTAATAAAGCCGCTATCACAAATCTATATGCGCTCACTCTATATGACTGAATCAGTTGCAACGTAATTTCAACTGACAAGAAAAATTAGCAGCAGTGTGTGGGGACTCCCCCGCTCACTTGATGTCTTGCTTCGCTTAGCTTCCCTGCTCGTCGCCCACTTGCCGACGCTGTAGTCCTCCGCCCGGGTCATGTAGCAACATACGCGCCGCATGCTTCACAAATTGCCGCTCCGGGTCCGAGCTGCTGTCGATGTCGCTGTCCGCCCCACTGTCTTCACTCTGCTCGTCGTAAGCTTTTCCTCCACGTTCCTCTTTGACTATCACACGTGCTCGACTTGTTGGTTGCGATCACAACCTTTCTTTTCTTTTTCTTACTTGAGCGCTTGGACCGCTTCTTTTTCTCTTTCTTCGTCTTTTCAACTAAACATTTGAGCGTGCTAAAACTCTTTTGCTCCCCCTCCGCCTTAGCTTGATAGGAGGCCTGATACTCCCATCCCTGAGGCTTGCCCTCTCTTTTTCATTGCTTATCTGTATGCAACCCACAAAACCGCCTCCTCAAAAGAGCACACGCTGCCTCTCTCACCAAAACATTTTCACTCTCCATGTAATGAGTGTAGACAAAACAACGTTGCTCACCTGACACTCTCCCCTCACATTGACGATAGACTTCTCTCTCTTTCACTACCGTCTTCACTTTGCCCATGTGGGCCTTCTCCTTGATCATGATTGCTCTCTCTCTCTCTCTCTCTCTCTCTCTCTCTCTCTCTCTCTCTCTCTCTCTCTCTCTCTCTCTCTCTCTCTCCTTTTTTTTTTTTTTTTTTTTTTTTTTTTTTTTTTTTTTTCTTTCTAAAATCTAGTCACATTTCTTATGGTGTTGATCCGCATCACCTCTTTTTCATATGTGTCTACGTAGGAAGTATCTGACTTCCTCCCCAACCTAACTTTCCCTTTTCCCCTTTCTCACTCTTTTCCTTCTTTCCCTGTTCTTCCTTCCCGCCTCGCCCTTCTCTTCATCTCTTCTTTCTTCAGAGTCTTCTTTCTCGTTCCTGACTCTTTCTCTCCACCCTTCCTGTTAGTGGTTGTGTGTTTGAACCTACATTTAGACCTATCACAGCTGCCTGACTATTCAAACAGATAGCACACCCCAGACATACTGTGCATAGTGACTGGCCCCTATGCATCAGCAAAACGACACTCATGGTACCGCGCATCCTCTCAATCCAGTACGGAGAACGAGTTCATATCTGGAGGCGGGCGGGTATGACGCATTTTGAGACCCTTCCAATGAGGATTGTATATATCTTAGACACTTTCTTCGACCACTTCGCTCTGAGCCGATATATCTTACCACCACGAAAAGTCCACAGAGGACAACCAAAAACAAAA